>VWZV01017179.1:89944-138341 GCA_013397155.1 Irena cyanogastra | reverse complement strand
TATATATATATATAGCATTTATAGACATAGATCATATAGATATAGATAAAAAAGTTCGATTTTTTTCCCTTAAAAATATATTTTCCAAATATTTGCAAGCACTTTTGAATCCTTTTATGACCTTGCCAAAGAAACACTTAAGTGGAGTCCCTTCTGTGAGCCCACCACTGCAGTCCTGCAGGGGAGACAAGAGGTATTTCAGACTTGGCAGGCAAAGCAAAAATAGAACACACCAAAACCAACAAACATAAAAAATAGAAAACCAACAGCAAATATACAGGGCAGGGAATGTATTCTACTAAAATGTGAGTTGATTGTATGTGTCTTCTGCTTTCTCCTGGCAGGTTTTTTTCCCCTAACAGATGTATTGTGAGCATTCCATGAGAAGTCTAGGCTGCTTGACGGGATAAAACCGTGTGGGATTTTTAGATTCCTAGGGCATAATACACCAGGAAAAACATTCTCAGAACACATGAACCCTGTTTTATCATGATTCATTGTGACAAACCTGCTTAAACACAGCATTTTTCTTATAGTAAAATAAGAAAAAACTTAACATACAGAATTTAATCCAAACTTTTCTAACAAATGCAATTTTTCAAACTTTTTTTGTAAACTCTATCAAGTTTCATAGAAATTTATGCAAATAAAAAAAATACTTCATTATCTTAGTTATTTTATAATGTTCTGACCACAGAGATTGCTCATAAAAATTTGCCCTATTATTTTCTATTCTTAGCTTTTCTTTTCTCCCTCAGATTCACAGTACCCTAAACAAAAAGGCTGGGAAACTTCTCTGTCCTAGAAGAGTATGAGATCAGCTATGGCAAACTGCAAACTGCAAGCTGCAAAAAACAAAAGCAAAACAAAACAAAAAAACCACAACCAACCAACCAACCAAAAAAAATCAAAAACTCCCAAAATTTAGAAACTTATAATTGTATGATAATTGAGTTCAAAAATATTTCACATAAATAATTATCCTTTTATTTCTCTTTGTTCAAAAATGCAGTAATTATGCTGCCAAGTTAAATGTGATGTGGAGGAAAATAAACCTTTCATTCTGAAAAAAAAAGTTCTAATTTTCATAACTTTAGGACTTAAAAATTGTGATCTGAATTGAGTAAGTTAAATAAAAAATGGCTGTTTGAATGACTGGTATCTCTTATCCAATTAAAAATTTACTTGAAAAATTTCTACATATCTGTCATCCAATGATCTCTTCCTTGCCCTGTTAATTTGTAACACTGTTTCTCCCACTACATTAAACTTTTATGAAATGGTAATGGCTTTCAAATTAGAGAGGAGGACAAATGGCAGAACTACACTCAGAATGTGGAAAGAAGAAGGCATGGTTCAAAGAGGAAGCAGGCAACTTTCCATCAGGAATTCCTAGACTTTACTCCAACTTCGATATTAAAAAAAAATTCTATTTCCAGGGTATGTATCTATGTTCCACTTAAATTTTGTATTTAATCTCACAAAAATGGAAAACAGAAATATAAAGCAATAGAAAAGTATAAGCTGCTAATTTCAACAGTTCTTGTCGTTGTTTTCTCTCCTTTTTTCCTTTTTTTGCAGATGTACATTACATATGGCATAAATGCAATTAGTCTTAGCAAGAGATTCTTTTGAGAGGTACTTCAAATGTACTATAGGCCCTTATGAAAGAAGAATGTATTTTCCACAGAAAATTAATTGGATTTCATTTGAAAGGGACAAAAGATATTTGTGGTCTTATTATTCATGAGAATTCTGCTCTAAACTGAGGTTTCTAGCTTATTTTCAGCCCATGAACTCCCACTGATGTAATGTGGTTTTTTTAGAATTCTTACTGGGAGTCTAATATCTTCACTGTCTTCAAAAATCACCTTTTTGCAGCTGAGGTATTTTTCAAAATTCATGCAAGACCCAAGAGACCACTTTAGAACTCCAAAATACGTTTTTTCTTGTCAGCTTTTTTTCTCTTAGCTCTGGTTTGCACCAATTTTACTCTCAGCTTATTCCTTAGACAGCATAGTCTTTGAGAATATTTTGGCATAAAATACAGCTCAGGAGGAAATAATGTATACTAAAAGTAGCAGGGATTCCACATACATGGAAGGCCTGCACTCACTTGTATTTAGGTGTAATCACTTTTAGTCTTCATTCCAAAACATAGGAGCTTTTATGAAATACAGAATAAAAAATCACAGCATAAGAACTCACCAGCCACCTTTCACTGTAGGTACCCTCACTATGTTTCATATAAAGCTATTTCCTATAGACACTAACTGGATTTTTTTCTTTTATATTTTCCTTAATGCCTCATTTCAACTCACCATGGGAAAAATGAAGCATGTTATGTTAGTACCTCAAAAGTCATCAGGTCAGAGTCTGTCACAGCAAAACAGTGAATTCCTAAATCTAGGGTACCTGACAGAAAAATACAAATCATCCTGAAAAGCAAATTAATGTCATGGTACTTGTGTTTCATGTTAAATGCAGAATGGAAATAATGGTCAGCTTATTCAGTAAATAGCACAGTTGGCCTTGAAGGAAATTTCAGCATGTAAGGGCTATAATAAAATCTTTTCCATTTGACATTTTGTGTTCTTCTCTGTGAGTCAAAAAAGATGTGTTTGGTTTTTCCTTTAATCTTTTCCTTTGCTCTAATATATCTTTGGATGCATTATTTTTTCTCTATTCTGATGGGCAATAGTGATTGATTTTGTGATTACTAATGTCATAAGAGACGTGGGATGGTCACAAAGTAAGTCCCAGGATTGTGCGCAGGCCTGGACCTAACACTGAAGTTTAACATTTTTGTCTTTCTGAAACTTTTTCAGAACAACTTATAAGGAAAGACTACTGCAGACACCTATCCTTTTCAAAAAATATTGAGAAATAAAAAAGTATAAAATCTTATCAGGACATTTACAAAACAGGAAAAAAAATCAAATTGCAAGATAGTGAATAAAAGTAAAAAATAAACCCCACTGGTAACAAAATAATGCTGGGCTCTATTTAATTATTAATCAAGATTCAATGAAATATTTTGACTTGTCCAACATATTTTAAAATGCATATGGTTAAAACAAAGCTTTTATGTCTCTGATATACTTAAAAACATTGAATTTTTTTTAATGTAATCCTGAATTCTATATGTTGTCACTGGGTATTTCTAGCACAGCAATACGAAGTTTTTAGATATAAGGCTCTTGGAAAGACATTTTTATTACAAAAGTTTGTGGTTCTAGGGGTCATGGTAGAGTGAAGTAGTCCCAGCATCCTCGTTGTCTTTTCTGCCCAGTGGGGGAAAAAAAAGAGACTAAAACTGTACATCTAATATTTTGGTCACAGACAGTGTTTAGCCAGGCACTGCTGACAGTTTTTTGGGAGCATGGCACCACTAAAAAGGCTCAGCTAACCCAAGAGAGTCTGGCTCCAGGCACTTGGTGTTCTCAGCAGACACTGAAATGGAGTAAAACAGATTCTCTAAGCTCAGCTTTAACCTTCCTTTCTCTTTCATTCACTTTGATGCATATGAGCTCTTGATCACTGCTGCCCTGTGCCTTGCAGAGTGCTCGTGGTGCCACAGCTCCCAAAGAACAAGGCAGACACAGTGGTGCAGTGCCAGCAACAACACCTGGGAAACAAATCTGCCACCTGGTCACCCTCTGACACTTCATGAGCATTCCTCTCTTACTCAGCATGCTCTGCACCTTCCTGAATCATTGACTGAATTATCCTAGTACCTATCCTTATCAGCCGAAATTGATCAGTTTTAAAATAAAGAAATTGAATTATTACTAAAACAAATAATTTTGTTTCCTCTAATTTCATAAAATTAAACAGAAAGCCAGGTTCATTAATAAATAAATTAGGCAAAAAGAAAAATTTACACTTGAAATTCACACGTTACAGTCTCAGTTCTTTACACTATGAAAAAAAAATATACTGCAATTCCACAGTTGTTTTTTTTTCAGTAGTCCCTGAGAAAATTGAAGGGAATATGATAGGATTTTAAATGAGATTAAGAGCTTTCATTGGTGATAAAAGACATGTATTTAAATACACACACATATATATTTACCTCAGTTCAACAATACTGTAAGCCAGGACTTAAATTTCTCCCTACTTGGTAAAGTACATAAAAAGTGTACATAGTACATAAAAGTACATAAAGTAGATTAAAGTGTATTTATCTCTTTCAGGCATGTAGAACAACTATGTCCTCTGATGTTGGCTGTGCTTGTTTAGGCTGGGATAGAGTTAATATTCTTCAGTGGCTAGAATGGGGCTACAGTTTGGATTTTACTAAAAACAGTGTTGATAACACAGGGATGTCTGAGCTTTGCTCAGCTGCACCTGCACAGAGTCAAGGCCATCTCTGTCTCTCACCCTACCCTGCCAGCAAGGGAACTGGGGGTGCACAAGAATTTGGGAGGGGACACAGATGGAACAGCTGAGCCCAACTGACCAAAGGTATATTCCAAAGCATTTGGCACCATGGTCAGCATATAGGGCTGGGGGAAGAAAAAGGAATGGGGGGACAGTCAGAGCCATGGTGTTCGTCTTCCCAGGTCACCACTCCATGTGATGGAGCCCAGCTTTCCTGGGAATGGCCAAACACTTGCCTGGCCATCCCAAGTGCTGAATGAATTCCTTGTTTTTCTTTTCTTGTTTTGGCTTTTGTTTTTCTTATTAAATTGTTTTTATCTCATCCCGCATTTCCTCCCCCATGATTCTCTCCCCCACCACACCGGGGGCAGTGACCAAGCGGCTGGCTGGGGCTTAGTTCTGACTGAGTTTAAACCCCAGCACTGGCTCATTTGCTGCCCACAGAAACAGCAGTTTAGTGGCTTCTAAATCTCACAGTTCCCACCCATTTAGTACCAGTTTAAATACACATAAACTGGGAGTGATCAGTAGGGATTTACTGATGAGAATGTGTATACGTTGGGAGAACATTAACTGGTTTTAGTCTAGCCATTATTTCACTTAAAAAATCACAAAAATCCCTGACAAATAGCAAAGTGACATATCCTATTTGTACTTAAAGATCTTCCTACAAGCAGGAAACCAGGGATGGAAGATAGGCATTGTGTGCTTAATTTCTTATCTTTTGCCAGGTGAAAAGAACTCCATTTTTCTGTTTCGGATGACAGAGGCAATCCATCTTCCACTTCTTGAGATCTGGAGTTCCAAAACTGCTCAGTATCAGATTACTGCGTTTATGCCTATTTCCTCTATTCTATTCATGCAGCCATGCTGACATACCATTTCTGGTTGTGCTTCCCACATTCCCTCTGAACACTTCCTTCTTTGCCCTTTCCTTCTCTGCAAGTTTGCCCAGCGTCTTAGGAAATGCTGCACCTGACCTTTTCAAAAGGGCAAGGCTATATCTTTGTTTATACTACAGATAATCACAGACCTTAGACTAAATGTCCACCTCTGTTTCAACATTGCTAGACATAAATATCCTACAAGTTTTATCAACACTGTTCTTCCAGCTGGCAATCAAACTGTGTCGCAGTTCAGGTGAAGTCACTCTTTGTTTCTCCAACCATAGAACATGCTTAGCACAAATTATGCTCTTCTACAACACATGAATCTCTTCAACTTTGTCAAACAAATTTTACCCTGCAGTTCTTCCTGTCAATTCTGGTTTTCTTGCAAGTTCAAGTGCTTGCATTGCATGTGCAAGACTTCTGTATTTTCAGTTTGAAGGTGTTTGCATTTTACAGCATATGCATGTATCAAAATACAAACTTCAGTGAAAAACAGCCCTTCAGTCAAACAACCCCTAAAATGTTCACAGATCAGGTGAGCTCTCTTTTTTCTCCTTCAGGTGTTGAGGGCAACAATGCATAATTTGAAAACTGTTTTTATTCAACTGGAGTTGAAATATTTGTGCTTGTGTGTGTGTGTGTGTATGTGTCTACACGTGAATGTATGCATGCATGTGAACAGATACACACATCAGCTGAGGAAAAAAAACAACATTTATCCTCATGGAAGATTACAGCTGATTAGATACTAACAATATTGAGGAGAAAGTCCGTTCAGAAACCCATGACCTGTAAGGTTAGACCAAATATACAACATTAAAATGAGCAAAATGTACATCTAATCTTGATGTTTAAGATGTAAATAGGTCACTATCTTCTCTACTTTTTTGCTTTTTCTCATTTGACAAATAATATTAAATGCAAAAAGGAAACAGTACCCCAAGGCCATTCCAAATTATATTCAATGAAATTAACCCTCATATTTGGCTTGCTGATTATATATTTCTTAAATATGCTACTTCACTGAAGGGACAAGACCTCATGTTCATATACAATGATATAACCTTTAAGCCTCAAGAAACTTTCTCACCTATTGAAAAACCTGACACCTAAAAAAAAAAAAGTCAGCTAAATGTGATACCAAATAAGTTGCTCTATTTGTTAAAAAAAGAAGCAACAAAAAAAAAAAGGTTGAAAAAATGGATTAGTCTTCATTTGCATGAATAAATGAAGTTACAGTCCAATTACCATGTTAATCTAATTACTACTGGACAGATTTCTGAGTACATCTGCAGACTTTTTGTCAGAACTGAAAGAGAAAAACAGGGAAAAATGTGATGATATTTGTATTGTCTAAATCCCTTCAGCAGCTGCAGTCTAATTTGTTTTGTAAGACAGAGCAACCACAAAACTGCTTCAAATGGTTTTGCCTAATGAGTGTCTCACAGGGGCCATTACATTGTCCTCACCTATCAAAGCACATAGGACATTAGCTACAATGCCTTCATTTTAGCCTAGTATTCTGTGACCTCTAAGGAATCCTTAGTTTTCCTGTTTAGGAAAATTTCTGGTTCCATATGCCATCAAGATTTGATATAATTTTGGCCTATTTGACATAATCTCTCTTATAAACTTTCATTTTATTTCTCTTTGTGAAAATGGAAATAGGGCAAAGGAAAAAACTAATTCTTCTGTGTCATACTGAACAATATAATTTTAAGTGTTTAACCTTTCCTAATATGCTTAAAGCATCAAAAAATAAATAGCTGTTGTCCTTGTTTTAACCGTTCTTTAATGAGATAGAACACTGTACACAAATTCATATTTTACATGAGATGACATCACATTAAATGACTCTCCAGGATACTGCAGATATTTTAAAAATATTTATTTTTTTCCTAAAGGGAAGCATTTGCCAAAAAGTTCAACACATAGAACACTTAGAGTACATATTTAAACCCAGATTGTACCAAACCTTTTGGATAAAATCCATTTGCAGTCGCCAAGACTGATTTCTAATGTGATAACTCTAAAACTTGGATGTCACATTTCTTTGTGTGTCTGGCTTTGGCACACCATACTTTGCATTCTTGCCTTTTGAAAACCTAATCACCACCTCAGCTGAATTAGACCCCTCAGCTCAGGACAAGGACGAGGCAAGCATGAGCATCAGCCTCTTGAAGAGCAGAGGGCAGAGCATGTGGGTCCCACAGTGTGGGTCACTGCAATGCACCAAGAAGCTTTCAGATGATAGCAGGGGTACAGGGGTCTACAGAAAAGCAGTACTACATTCCCACAGAATGCAGATATAATCTCTATTCCATTTTTTAAATAGACAGCTTAGGTACATAAACAGAGACAAGCCAACAACACAGGGTATTTCCCCATTCACAAGTTCTACGCTGAAGACCCTCAAAGAGCAAAAGGCACTAGGATGTACCTCTGTACCCTCTATTCCGTATTTCCTATGGACTGAAACTTTAGCATGCAAGTTACTATGATTTTCTCTCTGAAATAACACTCCCAGAGCTTGTACAAGAAGGATTCTAATCAGCCTAACCAGTTCGTAGATACAGAGCCCAGTCTCCCAGTGCTTTGGAAACAGTCTGACCAAAAAAATACTAAAAGTCATCTTCTGAAGGCAGGAAGGGTTTATTGTACTTCTACAGCAAATATAGATCTGTTGTCCCAAAATTCTGAACCCTTCCAGGAGCCGTGGACCACTTTGGCCTACGTCTTCATGTCCTCTCCACAGAAATCAGGGCAAAGAGGGAAAATTGCATGTTATCCAGCCTTGCCTGCAAGGGGATAGGATGCAACCCAGACATTAATTCAAGAAATAGAAGATGGTAATTGTTTCAATATACAGAGTTGAAACATAATCTTAGAGAGTTAGATTTTTAAGAAATGTTATAGAAATATGGCATTATTAGGCTACTGTGGCTAAAATTTCAGTATTCTAAACTAACAGGTGAAACTTCAGAATTTCATTTTAGCTTAATACTTCTCTTATAAAGTTTATGTAATATAATCCTAAAGCAAATGTACTTCAGGGGCTAAAAGCTAGAAATTGATTTGTATGCTATCAGATTTTGTTAAAAAGGAAAGTATTAACAAATTTCTAGCTTTTATCTAACTGACATTTTACCCTGAAATGTGAGATTACAGTTCTCTTAAGAAGCCTAAGTATGATCTAATATCCAGAGAGGAACTTGGCAAATACAGAAAGAAAAACTGGGACCAGTCATAAAATCAATATAAAAACAGATATTACCATTACAGTTCCTACAAATCCTTCCAGGCAATGATAAACTCAGTAATTAAATATCTGACTTTTTCCATTGTTCACAATACTGAGTGTTAAACTTTCCACATTACAAATTACTGTTATTTTTAAATGATTAAGTGCCATTATATATTACTGTTATTTTTAATGATTAAGTCATCTAGATGTTCAGCATATTAACATTCTGCCTTAGAATCAGTGTTCCTTCTTTCACACATCCTATATTCAGTAGTTTATCAATTTGCATATGACAATATTCAAGTTTTACATTAAATGGCCCATATTTTTTGCTCATATTTGCAATAATTTAGAATAAATTTCTTGTGTGCATTGTTTCATTGCTGCAAGGTGTTGATTCAGAGAAGAATAACGAACTGAAGATTAGCAGAAAACATTATAAAAATAAAAATCATTCATTCCACTCTAAACCCCACACATTATGGCTAGTTTAACAGTGCAGCACATAAAATTTGCTTCCCCAGTAATGTTTTTTCAGCTGAAAAAGTTTTCTGAAGAAATAGGTAATTATTATCATGAATAATAATTAATATTTTTCAGAAGTAGAAACTTCAATAATAAATTTTGTGCATGTCACCACATCAGTATGAAAGACCATTTATAGCAAGGAAATGCAGGAGTCCTTCCAGCTGGGCTGGAAACACGACTTACAACTTGCGCAATGAGAAAATTTTTCAGCAACAGAAGATGGAAGGGGAATATATATTGCAAATTAAATGGGAAATTAAAAATAAACAAGCTGTGAAGAGTCTTGCAATCTATTTTGTCCTTAAACCTCAAGCTGGGGCAAACCAAAGGGGATAAGGACTTGTGTTGCTGCAGCACCGAGGACAGGCTCTGTCTGCCTTGTGAAGGGAATAGTGTGTGTATGATGTTCAGGTTTGTCTGGTTTATTTGATTGTCTACAAAGCTACCTTGTTTAAGGTTTTCTGTATGGATAATTACCCACGTTGCCTCTGTAGACTGACATATCTATTAAAGGGAGCAAGAGGCTTAATGAGATTGATCCACACACAAAAGTGAATAAAATTTTCCTATATACAGTTTGACCTTAAAAGTTCATTATTTTCACAAACCTAGTATCGCTGGAAACATAGAACCCTTTTATCTTGGCCACATCTATGATTTTGAATTTTTAATCAGCATACTTCCTGAAATGGAAAATGTAAATGAACAAAGTTGTATTTTGTTAATTTGATTATATTTCTTTGAGTTTCTGTATGAGTTCACCCACACATACAGCTATCCACCTTCGCCTCATTTTCATGGACACCCATTAAGATCAATCAGAATTAACTTAAAAAAATGGATTAGTTAAACTATATTAAACTCCTGCCTGGACACTCTCATTCAGAATTAAGGAGGGCTTGCATTTGGTTTAATTTAATTTATTCAGGATGTGAATCCACTAATCTATTTTAATTAATGATGCTCTGAATTCACGACTTTAGTCAATTTGTGTTAACTTTCACAATTGCATTAATGTAGACAAGTCCTAATGTAATTCCAAACATAAAGCAGTATTACCCTAACCAATTTGTATGTTGTGACTCTACGTCCGAAGTCAAGATAAATTTCATGAGTTCCTGGATGAATTTCATGGGTTTGTGCAGCTAGACAGGCCAAGATGCAATCTAAATTCACAGAAGACACAGCTTTTCTTTAGAGTCCATAAAAAAACCCAAACATGTTCAAACAGCTGGTGGAGGTAAATGCCACTAGATGAAAGATAGGTGATGGACACTTTTAAGTGTGTGGGTCACTAAGTGTCCCACAACACTTTTCACAGGATTAAAAGTGCTATTCCCAAGACACCCTGAGTAATTACCTCCTGCCTTTCCAGCTCCACTTGCAATTTAAGTTGGCTGCAGTATTCTCTGCTTGGCAGTGTGAGAAAAGGAATTCTGTTCTGCACTCCTCAGCAGCTGCCACCTTGCACTTCAGTGGTGGATCAACACGTACAACCTGCAATGGTTAGCAACCTCGGACTCCTCAGAAAGAAAAAAATATATAATTCTTTATGCTCAGTATGTTTTTCCTTGCATTTGCAGTTTTCCCTGAACTGAAGGGCACCACCACATATTGGCATTTCAGTAATGGGGAGACTTGACAGAGACTCTGTGCTTTACAGTATACCAAATACTTCCACGAAAAGAGTTTTTAAGGGAGTCACACTAGGGAAGTCACAATTAGAATCACATTAGTTAATTGGAAATTTAGTTAACATTTTAGTTAACATTTTAATTCTGTAAGTGTCAAAGCATAAATTTGTTAAATACTTACTTTAAGAAACTTGAAATGTTTAATAAGTTCTTTTAAATTCCACAAGCCTAAAAGTAACTTTCTTCAGCTACTGAAAATGAAAATTTTCTTTCATGCCTGCATTTTTCTGTCTGTCACTGTAACAACAGATTTTTATGTTTTCTTAGAACAAAGCCTTAGCTATCACTACACCTCTTACAAATAACTAGCAGGTGCAATTGTTTCTAAGTCAAAAGATATTTTTATTCTTGCAGCTAATCATTTCCATTGATAACAGAAACATGATGTTATATAGCAAAGTATAATGGTTAAATTACTGGACAAAATTGTTTAAAAATTACCTGTATCTACTGAAAGTGTGATTTAAAAAGTAAATTACTGTACACATCCTCAGAGCCTCAGGATGATACCCTTTCTTTCCGCCCTTCCCTCATACACACATACACAGTTTTGGCTTTGTTTTCTAAAAAAAACCATTCAAAACAGTAGGAAATCTGTTTTCTCATTTGAAATATAGTGCAACTATTGCAGTGTACTGTCCTACAGTGTAGTGAAAAATTAGTAAATTTATAAGTTTCTAAGTTGAGAGACAACTTAATACACAACAAATTTTATATATATTTTTGTTTTAATCAAAAAACAAGTAAAAAGCATACTTTAAAATTATTTTTGATAAAAGGCATGTTTTGAGTCCATACTTGCAAAAAACTCTTGTGTGTTGCCTATAAAATGACCTGTCTGGTGATTTTTCTCTTTTCTTTCCTCCTAAGTATTTACTTCTACCACTAGAGTAGCTTTTTTGATTTTCATCCAAGAAGCAGTCAGGTAGTTTTTGAATTACAGCTAAAAGTATGAATAACGTATAAACGATAATGTATAATAATAACGAATAAAGTGTAGCTTTTTTTTTTTAATACATAATAGCTGATGACATTGACATCACAGTATGGTGGCATTTAGAAAATGGGCTGGGGAGCAGGCAAAT
Source organism: Irena cyanogastra (assembly GCA_013397155.1). Lineage (NCBI taxonomy): Eukaryota > Metazoa > Chordata > Aves > Passeriformes > Irenidae > Irena > Irena cyanogastra. The sequence continues at coordinate 126,517 of VWZV01017179.1, read as the reverse complement.
GGAAACCCTAAAAGCATAATAAATGCACTACCTTCCTTTGAAATTGCTAATAGGAATGTCTTCCCCCTCTTCATGCAGTGATGGTGAATCCATTACATGTGCACTGAGAGCAGATGTAATGCTCCTACTTGTACAGCACAATCTGGTCCAGAGTTCTGAATACAAGGTACAAAAATGTGTAAGTCATCTGTATTCTCTTTTTAAATACAGAGCAACTGCTGCATGAGGACATTAAGCATTTCACCCACGGTTACTGAATGGCTTATTCTCCACCACAGCAGGGCTCAGTGGTGGTGGTAGAACAGGGTGCATTAGTTCCTACACCAAGAATGTTCATTTTCCTGTGTAAGTTATTATCATCTACCTGGCACAAAGAGTTGCTGCCAGGAAAACTCTTCCAATTTGAAAAGTCCAGGATGTAAGCATCATTCAGTTGAGAACCTGTAGTGTGGAAATGGCTCTATCAGCACAAGCTCAGAAAGATTATAAATCATAGCACTTGAGCAGGTCAGGTCTGCTAAGGACCTCACAAAGCCTGTGCAGAACAACTGAATAGGTCCCTTATGAGAGATCAGGAGGAATCCATTAACACAGTGCAGGGATAACTAAGGATTTGTAATTGGACCACTTGAGGGATTATGAATTTATAAAACTATCGTTTCAGATGTAGGGTCTAAAGGCAAGTCTCACTGAAAAAGCCAAGAGACATGACAAAGTTTAAGAGCTGCTATTTTGAGTATAAATCCCTGAGGTAGATGATATTGATCCTGTATTTTAAAAAATAACTGGGAGACTTTCTCATATTCTTGTCTCTCTACTACTTATTTACCTCTTCCTGTAGCATTTGAAAGATTTATAAGGAGGTTCTGCTAAACACTTCTGGTTTTGTCAGTCTGAAGTTTCCAAGCTCTGAGGCATCTCCAGGCACTGTGTGGTGATTGATTAGTCTTTTTTAGAGAAGGACCATGAACAGCTGGAACAGTTAACAAAGTGAAAAGTCCTTAAAGTGCAAGCTAAATAGGGAAATATGTTTCTGTAACAATCACATTTTTGTAATGACTCTTTGAATAGGACATTGAGTTTGTATTACAAACTCAGACGTATCTATACACAATAAGGACAATCAACCCATTCAAAGTATCAAGAAAACATAGATGACTCTGCTGATAAAAGTTAGAGCCATTCAAGGATGTTTTAAAATTGTTAGAATTACCAAGACGCAGCTGAAGCGAGCTTGTTGAGCTGTTGTTTGGGATATCTCAACAGCATTGTTCAAGTGTCAAATCTAACAATGTTCCATTAATGATTCTAAAAAAGCCTATCACTGAACCCCTCCAACATTGACCACAAGGGTTTTTCAGGAGAAATACAATTTCATGCAGCTCTGTTAAGAACACTCTTTTTCAGAACAGCAAGCAGGAGGAACCAGTTGCTTAGCAATAGTAACTTGAAGGAAAAGTGCCTGGTCCTTTAAACGTATGTAGGGGTTCTTATGTATTCCTGCAGGTGCACCCATTCACATATATATATATATACACACACACATATATACACACACACACACATATACCCTGATTAATTGTGTATGATTCTCATTTTTAAAGAGAAGAAGGAAAAAAAATAAAAAGAAAGAAACAATATAAGTTCAGGCACAATTTAAAGTAGTTTTCTGAAAATTAATTTAGGATGTTCATCTACAGCAATACTATAGATTATGACAGGAAACCCAGTAGGTTTACAAAGAAAGAAAAGTAAAAGCCAAACTGAAATACTAGGGTGATGGGTTTTATCAACCAAAGGAAGATACTTACTTGTCTGTCACAAAGAGTTCTATCAATATTGAATGCTACAACGTTACAGATAGCACAGATTGCTTTTCCAATCAGTGACTGTACAAATCCATGGTTTTAGTGATGAGCTGGAAAAAATGAGGAGGTTTATCTATTTTTTTCTGTCAGGCTGTTTATTGTTTTGTACTAGAAAATGTTAAAGATGAACCCTTCCTTAATATCTTCCCTAAATTTTAATATTTCAGAACGGAAATTATCTCTAAGGTTAGCATCCTCAGATTAAATTATTTTGTTTCTCATTTTGCAAAACGGCTTTGCCTAGTCAGCATCCATATTCAAATTTGTTTTTGCTTATTTCTTTCAGACAGCCACTCATTAGGAGTCGATACAGAAGGCTAGACATAATGATGCTGCCTAATCTCACAGGTTTTACTCAAACTGTTAAATGTTCACCAGCTTGCTGTAGTTGTATCTGAAGATAACAGACTTTACAGCTTTGTTATTTAAATCCACAGCTTATTTTCAGGCATAATTTCGAGATCAAGTCTTCAAAGGAGTTCCAAGTACTTCTGCTAAAACTGACCAGCAATGAATACTTTTTCTCCCAGAGCCATGAGTAAACGATCTTAAAAAGATACTGAAGACCCTTTAAAAAACAAAGAAGCAAGTTACCATCCACCTTAATGCCACATGACTCACTGATGGGGCTCAGAAATTTGAGGCTCAACTAGATAATCAGATCCATTCTTCTAGTTTGTCCAAAGTTTGTCTAGTTTGTTCAGTGCCCAGTTCTGCAACCAAAATGGCTTTCAGGTGAAACTGGAAGACAAAGACTTATAGAATTGTCTAGTAATAGAGTAATTTTTTCTGCCATGTCCCATGGGTTTTGTCTTGACAATGAGTGTACGTAATTAGAAGGCAATTAGCAACATATGTGAAAAGCAGCAGTAGAGACTCGACCATGCCTAGAAAAAGGAAGGTTTTGGGGAGTCTTCCAGTACCTGAAGGGAACTTACAGGAAAGATAGGGCAAGAGAATTTATCAGGGCACATAGTGACAGAACAAGGCAGAATGGCTTCAGACTGAAAGAGACTGGGTTTAGATTAGACATATGAAGGTTTGCACTGGAACAGAGAAGCTGTGGATGCCCCATGCCCGTAAGTGTTCAAGGCCAGGCTGGACTGGGGTCTGAGCTACCTGGTCTGGTGGAAGGTGCCCCTGCCCATGGCAGAGGGTTTAGAACTAGATGATCTTCAATGTCTACTTCCAACCCAAACCATTCTGTGATCCTGTGTCTCTTGGAAAGTTGTTGCAGTGATTGAATGTTCCTGCTGTAAAAATTTCCTTCTTATGTTGAGATAATCTGTCCCAGTGCAACTTGTACCTGCTGCCCTCACGTTGTTCAAACGGCTACTTGTGAGGAGACTGTGCTCTTTTCTAACTTAAGTGATCAGAATACAAACAGCTCTGTGAGTGAGGCCCTATCAATGACTAAAATCAGGACAGACTTTTCCAGAGGTATATAACATTTGCAGTTTGATCTTCCATAACAGACTGATTCAATGACAGATATTTCCTGAATTGCCATCTCTAACTGATGTGCTTTTGGATTGTACCATTATTAGCTATGAACTGCTGGAGAATTAGTTCTTTTCAGTATGACCAAAGCTCCCTTTGGCATATTTGTCATTCTTCCTGTAATGCCATTAACCAACATACTAATAAGGATGAATATGAGAAGTTATCCTTGAAAAATTTCGTTACTAATCTCTGTTTAGAGAACTCTTAACATAAACATTTTGCATTCTCTTGGTTATCCAGTTCTTTATCTTTCTTATAGCTCATCACTCTATTTCTGTGAGGTACACCTTAAGTGTCACTTTACTGAAGAAATTGAGTCAATTATTGATTTTAATCCAGGTAAATCAGAAAATACACATATTTGTTTTATGAGTTTGAGGTTGTGGTTTTCATTCGCTATAAAAGCATATTTAAATATTTGTCCTTTGGAAAATTATTATATCAAATTATTATATCAAAGGAAAATTATATAAATAATTTACCTTTGATATAATCTTGTATATTTTATCATTATTTGTTTCCATGTGCTAATTTGCTGTCCTTGAGAATATGTTAAAAGATGTTTGATATTTGGGCAACAGAATTAATGCCAGTTAATTTTTTCCACAGTTACAGAAGCTGAAGGGAAGAGCTGCAGAAGGGCTTGAAGAAGCAGAAAAATATTTTTTGCATATTATTGCCTCAATATCTTATACTGAAATACTGGACAAAGTAAATTGAATATTAAGTAATAATGCATAATTACACATCCAGAGAGATGATAATGAAGAGTAAAGCACAACAAACTGTAATCCAATCACAAAGGCAAGGCATGCAAATGAAACAATCAGGTTAAAGATGCTGAATTGGCAGCATTTAATAAAGATTTATAAAGAAAGAATATAATTTAGCATAGCAGAAAAAAAATCTATTAGCAAATATAATCTCCCTGATGCAATTCCTTTTTGGTACATGTTAATTCTTCTAATAACAAATGTCCAATGATTTTGCATTGAATATTCAAAGGAACTGAGTCAATATTAGGGAATCATATAATTCCCTGCCAGAAAGGAAAGGATTTGTTACAGCTACTGAGAATTCATTTGAACTGATGAAATGAAACATTGCCAAGTATTAAGTGATACAGGATCCAAGTGCTATGGAGTTTTCATGGTAACCACCACCCCTAAACCTAGGATATGAAGTCTAATCTGGAAGCAGTCTGCCTCATTGTTCCCATCTTAACTTCGATTTTTGTTGGTTTCACTCAAATATGTTACAAAGTACAATACTTTGTAGAAAGATGTATGTATACAATAAAACAAGAAATCAAAATATTTTATATTTGATCCTAATGAAGAACCACCTTAGTCAGCAGCTGTGTGAGGGGCAGTACCACGCCCTGTTTCTGGTCTGAAAAGGTTCCAAAGAGCCTTACCCACTACAAAATTACATCCTACTTTTTAAAATGAGTACAACTAAAGCACTTTGTTGAATAAATATGAGGGATTGATTGTTTTTTTGCACAGGTAAGACGAGCATAAGTTTACCTTTAAATTAACTTTGCTTTTTTATTTCATGAAATACAAATATAGGAGTTCAATATACATCCATTGACCATTGACATTCTAGAAAATCTACCAGAAAATCTTTCCTCTATAGTGTGATTCTATGACTAGATTTTGACTCACCAAACATATCTAACATATTAAAACATATCTAAGTAACAGCACATAGAGTGAAATACAGGTAAATTTGATTTTTAATTAGCAAAAGTTACCAGAAAACATTTAGATTTTTTGATGATGTCTGAATTATTCATACAGACTGCAGTATGCTTCTCACCATCCATGATTCTTACACAAAATAACCATTAATTACATTCTGAAAACATTTACCATAGAGCTATTTTGATTCTCTGCTAACAACTAATATGCACTGTCTACTCCTTTAAAAATGCTTTGTAATCTGAGTTAGGGAAGGGCCCTGCTCTGTGAGGTGTTGGCATTTGAGGTCTGAGCCAATAACCACAACTGATTTCCTAATGTCATCTGTGTCACAGTTGCAGAGGGAGGATAATTTAAGCTAGAATTCCAGCATTTGGATCTGGAACACAAACTGGTTTATAGCCAGCACAAATCTGCAAGCATTTAATCTTCCTGAGGGACCAGAAATTATATTAGCTGCTCACATATTATAACATTGCCAGACTGCAATCACTGCTGCAGGGCTCAACACAGGACTTGAGCCCCTTGAAACCCAAGGACACCACTGGGCACCAGTGCTTTGGGACTCCCCAGATGGGCTTTTTCCCCTCCCTGGTGTTTTCAGCATGTTTTCATTCCTTTCATCTCCTGTTCCACACTCAAACAACAAGAACCCTCACTTTAGCACTTGGGAAAGGGGCATGTGAGGAGCAGAGAACAAAACTAAAGTCAAATATGTCCCTCTGCTAATTTAATAATTACATTTTTTTCCTCTACAACCTTGTTCAGAGCAGCACTTAAGTGTCTCTGAAATCTGTGGCTTTATTCACACTTTAAAGTTAAGTGTTTTGTTGGACAAGGGTATTCACACAGCTAATAAATGTACTTTTCCTATTCCCATCCAGGAGTTCAAGAACATTCTTTTTGCAATAATGAAGAAAAAAATTTTAGAAAGCTTTTTTACTATATCAACAAAAAGTTATTTTGACTTTGAAACAGGATAGAAAATTTCTGCCTCCAGTGAAAAGGCTAAGCATTTAATCAGGAAATTGAAAAGCAAAACCCAGATACTTTTGCTTCTGTCACTTTTAGATGTCTGTTTTCTGTACATCAGAAAAAAGAAAAGTGTTTAAAGACACCTTTTTTTTTTTATATTCAGCTAAAATTTACATTTCTTGAGCAGGAGGAAACAAAACAATTCAACAAAGACCTGCATCAATCAATTAAAAATTCTAGGTACTGTTTTGTTTGGTGATAAGGATTTTTCATTGAGCTAGTTTCCTTATAAAACAGTCTAAGCTCCTGTAACAGTTGCTGCATTGCTGCCATGGTGCATTTGTTTGATATTCTGCATGTGCTTCCTGCTTTCCTTTCTTGGTGGGAAACAGGAAAATTCTGTGCTGTGACAGCTCGACTATTTACAGTCACCCTGGTGTCACACACACACAAACAGTGTCTAGGTATCATCAGGAACAACTTTCATCTCCAACTACTGAGTTGCTAAAAGCAGAGTAATGTGCAATCACAGACATAGAGGATCAGTGGAGAGTAAGATATTCTGATATTGAAGTCATTTTTCACACCTCTAGTAAAGTGAATACATTACATTCATTCATCTGTGTCAAACCTTAATTGTCAAACTGAGTTTATGGACTCACAGGGCTTTTAAAAATACTTGTCATCAGAACATGTGCACTAATACAGATTTCATTAAAAGCATATTTAAGGCATGCCAAACTGTGTTTTTTGTCACCACAAAGTAATGATCCATTGCATATTTATTTTTGCAGCCAGCTAACGAAATGCAAAGAAAAGTGACACAGCAATGCCTAGCTGCTGAACAAGTGCATATTTTTTTTCAGGATGAATAAAGTTCTTACAATGCTGGCTACTGTCAGACTTAGCCAGTGATCAGAATTGAAAAAAAAAAAAAATCATCTCTCCTTAATGGTGAGGAGTTTTAGTCACATTCATACATATGTGTTTTAATAACCTGAGTTCTCTGTTTCATCTTAGATGTAAATAAATCATAGTAAGCTGGGTATCTTTAAGGTGCTCTTCACAGAAATATGTAGCATTTCTTCAAATAGAGATGGATCTCCTAACTGGTATATTTTTTGCACTGTGTTCAGTGTACTGTGGTAGTACTAATACTGTACTGCAGTGCAGTGTACAATGTATTATGTAGCTTTACATACTGTCCTAGTGCAAGAAAAAAATAACAACAGAAGAGAAATACTTTCCTGAGTTAGAAATCATAAAATCATTAATAAAGCTCAGTGCATTTCATGCTCATAGCTATGACAGTATTCTTCTATCATTGGATCTGGGCTAAAAACTCCATGGAGGAACCTCTCCAGCAATGAAACTTCTTTGAGCTGATATTCAATCAGTGCTGTGGGAACAAGCCTTGGCACTGTGCACTCTTCAGGCTCATAGCTGTGAAAAAATAACTCAGATGCAATTTTGTGTATGTTTTTGTAGGCAACCCTAGTCTAGCTGTAGGGCAGATTTGAAGTCACTCAACTTTGAGGCAAATCAAAGCAGAGAGGAATAATTTCCTGCCTCTTTGACAGGGACACAAACTCTGAGCAGAGTACGGTCACATTCTGCCTGGATGTGTAACAGCTGCAGCAAACATATGGAGCTGCCATGGAAGAAAAGCTGTTTGGTTTGTGGAGTGAGACCCTAATCAAAGTGATTGATGCTGGATATGATGCAGAAATGTAGTAGATATCCCTTTTTGAAGGAATATACTTGAGAGATAAATACAAAATGCTCTGATAAATGAAACAGGCTGAAACACCTGTAATACCTTCAGGACAGATGTTAAAATCACTTAGACTTAAATTAGCAATGAGTCATTTCCCCTAATGCAAAATATAGAAGAAAAAGAGCAAAAATGGATCACCGGTCCAATATTAACCCTGACATATCTGATTTTTACACTGGTGGTTTTTTTCTTTCCAGTAGTTGAAACTGTTATACTATATATTGGAAAAAATGTGATAAAGATATTTATTTTTAATAGGATACAAAAGTAGGGTATAGCAAATGAATCTCTTGTCAAAGGCCAGCTTCTGTTAAATTTGCTTGCAATGAACATTAACATCAAAGAGTAACTGTTTTAAAGTCATTGAAGCTTTGCCATTGTTATTGAAGGAACTGTCTTTCTTTTTGAGTAATTAGCATAGGACATTCTGAAGACAGAACATATAATTTCCTGCTAATGAATCAACAATATACAAGCACAAGTAGTCATATTATTTCCATCTTTGCTACAAGACAGTGGTATGAGCAATAGTGGTTGCAGTTTCTGAAATTCTTTTGAGTCTTAGAGAAAAGCTGAGAAAGGTTATTTCTAACTCACTATTTTCATGAAGAGCTGGTACACTCAGGGTACCCTTGTTCCAATCGTGTAAGCTGAAAATAGTAATTTTAGGGGGGAAATTGGCACAGGCTTGTTTTCTAAAAGAGTTTTGATTGCTTTTCATCCTACTTTTCTTTCCCTGCATCTTTTATTTATTCTCATATTCAAGGAAAATGGTAAATCATTCTTATTAGATGCTCATTTGAGTGGGTAGGATGATACTTCAAATAATATTTGGGAAAGCCATATTCAAGCAACATGTTATTTTTAGTTTCTAATATTATTTAGAAAACTTACAAACTTTAAGTGGTGGACCTTAATCTAACAACAAAGAAAATTATATTAGTTCAAGTAAATGATTAAATAAAATCTCAGGGGCAACAGAAGCCCTACATGTTTGAGATAAGACAGGTGGGTCTGGATCCAAGCTAACAAAGTTCTGTGCATCTTCAGACTCTAGAAAATGACATCTAGACAATATATCCATTGCTCTGCTAGCAATAATATGTGAAGAAAAAAATACACACAAAAACTTTGGGGTAACTAAAATGAAGGAAATAACTTAGAAAGGACAGCTAACTTATATGTATTTCAATGCAGAGCAGATTTTTCCCAGTCACTATATCAGAGTTTTCAGCTGTCTGCAGAGAATTTTCTATATGGATGAACATGTTTTCTGTTAGAATAGTCCAGGTGGTAAAGTGACTGGCAATAAAAACTTGTGCTTCCAGATACAGTAGATCTCTTTTATATATTTATGATATTTGGCAAATGTCCCGCTCTTAAAATCATGAGCGCATTTACCTCCCACTGAGGTAATTGAAAGCCAACAATTCTCTGGATCAATACAGCCAGAATCAGTAACTACAGGACTATAAAATTATTTCAGTCAAGTCCTTTCTTGTATAAGCAGGTTTTACAATAGATGAAATGAATTTTCTTTCAGAAATATTTTAATTGCATAGCAAACTGTTTGATATCAAGCCTTCTTTTCCATGAAAAGCAGCAAAGGCTTTTTGGGCAATCACCAAAGGCTCAATTTTTTCCCTGCAATAACTTTACTGTATACTCCAAGCAATTACATATAATTTAACACATATTACATTTTGAAAGGAAAGTCAATAGCTTGCCTATCATCCTAACCTTTAAAATCTGATCAAAAATATCCATGACAGTGGAAATAAGCCTGTATTTGTCCAACCATGTATTTAGGGACAAGACTACAAAAAGGTTTCTGTTGTACTTTTCCTCCACTCCATTGCTCTAAAGAGAATGATTCATTTAGTTAGGTAAATGCAGTTGCTGGTGCCCTCTCTGCCCACACAGTCCCACATTATCCTCACCTGAGCAAAGAGCAGGGGGATCAGCTTACACCCAGCTCCTCCTTCACATACTGACAGCAAAGTCAGTATCCACACAACGACTGGAACTGAGCCATGGCTGTGGGACCCAGGGAATTGTACCTAATTTTTGAAGTGATATTATAGATACAAAAAGAAAAGCCCTATTGCACTCAAGGGTAGTTCTCCAAAGATTTCTTTTCTCCTACATGTAGTTTCTCACTTTCAAAAACTGTGAAGAGCATCTTACAGATGAATTTTGTGTTAAAATTTGTCTTCCATACATTTATTCCAGATACGCTTCAGACTTTAGCTATATTAGACCTCTTGAAATACTGAAGTTTCACTCTGCATCAAGATACAGGCACATTCCGAGGAATAGTCTTGAGCTGGTTGGAAACTCATGGGTAAGAGTCAGAGACCAAGGCAACAAAGGGAAACCAGTGTCTGGAGTCTGCTGCAGGTTGCTCAGCCAAGGGGAGCCTGCTGCCAAAGCCTTCTTGCTCTAGCTACAGGGTCTTGTCCTGCTGGGGGACTTCAACCACCTCAACATCTGCTGGACAAGTGTGCCAGTGAGCTGTAGGCATCCCAGAAGACTCCTGGGATGCATGGAGAATAACTTCCTAAGCCAGCTAATAGGCCTACCAGAGGGGATGCAATACTATAATTTAGCAATATGAGGGAAACTCCTAATTCAAAACCTCCTCTGTGTACTATGTTTTCCAGTTCCTGCAACTCTGAGGAGACAAAGAATGCAGCAAACATCACAAGAACCTCAGAAAAAAGAATTGCCAGGTTCAATGGATGGATACAGTACTTACCAGGATCAAAATCTGGGATCAGAAGCACAAAGTCCTCTGCAGACCACTAGAGACTTTAACAAACTCCGTTATAAACCACTAACTTCAGAGGGTATAAAAGAAGTGACATGGGTCACAAGAGTTAGACTGTGAGGAATGAAAAATTTGGTTTAATTTCACTCAAAAATGTCCATTTCCTCTGCCAACATATAGTACACAGATGCTTTTCCAATGTTTTGCAAAATTTGTTTTACAAAATCTCCATGCTCAGGTTCAAATTGATCTTAAAAAAGACAGCCAACCAGTGCTTATTAGATTCATTACTCATTAGATTCAGTATGACAGTCACCAATTGACATATCTTGATTGTCCTTAAGAACATTAATTAAATTTACAGTGCATTTTCAAATAATATATGTCACAAAATTCTTCACTATATTCTGACCTTATTTAGACATGACCAACATGAGATTTTGTCACCAGATAACTAAGAAGGTGGTGGACATAACCCTGAAATGAAAGATTTATCTTTGCTTATCCAAGAAAAAGAGATCAGAGAATATTGTTTAATCAAAATTCTACTCAAAAACACAGTTTTGAAACTATACAGTTCAGATTTTGGAGAACTAAGTGGAGCATGTGCAATAACTAAGTACCATGTATACACTGGAATGAGTACTGGTATTAGTAGCAAGCATAGTAGATGACTGGTATTCTTTCCATAAAAGATAAATATTCACAGTTGATAAAGTAACCAAGTCTTGTTTAATCTTTTTTTCCGAAGGAAATTATTTTCTGTCTTTCTCATAGAGGCAACAATTGGTACTGAACTCCATTTCTCAGTTTTGTTGCCTTTCCACTATCTGAACATCTTATCTTTTTACTCTTACAAGTCCCCTAACTCAACGTGCAATTCCTTCCGCCTAATTTTGTTGAAAAAAGTTGTTTTCTTCATCTTCTACAGGCTACAGATTTTTTAAAATTTATTTTGCTTCATTCTAGCAAATAAAACTACTGTATTACTGATCTAGTGAAAGTTACAAATAAATCAAAAGAATTCTTCAAGAAGAAGGAAGAATAGTCAAAGTCTCAGACATCTAACTTTATATTTAAAATTCCTTATTCCTTTCAGAGTAAAATGTCTATAATAAGTTGTCATAGACAAATGAGCTTTTAGGGAGCTGCATCAAATTCATTGACAAGTAGAAATTACAGTTGTTACTCTATCTAAAGCCTAATCCTCTGCTAAGTCAGTTCCTTCTCTTCCTCCTCTTATCTTTCAGTTTCTTATGCAGGCTCCTGTAGCATTGATTTCCCACATAAAAGTCTTCCAGTTTTGCAATATAGCTTTTTTTTCCCAAAATTTCTTTAGGCTTGCCATCTTGACTTGTCCTCATTGCTCTCTAAATGTCATTCATCATATTCCTTAGAAAAGTTCCCAGCTTCAGTTGGACTTTTAGGTTCTTCAGTTTTTATCAATTCTTGTCTCTCAAATATCATCTACTCTCCCAAACTGACAGAGTTCCAAAACATTGCAACATTGCAATAAGGTCTTGTCAACTCTTCCTCTTTCCATCTTGAGTGGTCTTTGGATTATTCTCCTCAAAAGTTACACGAAGTTTAAAGATAGACAAACCTGGACTCAGAGGAATTTAGAATACTGCTATCCTTTCTTAAGTAGTGCCATACAACAAATCTTGTTCTTGGACATTTATCAATATTTCAAAGCTCCAGAATGTTTTGTTGCTAAAATACCAGTGGATATATTTAAAATTTGCCAATAATGACTGTTTCAGCAACAGGTGAATACAGCTGACATTTGATTCTCCTTTACCCTTCGCCTGGAGAGATGTAAATTCTGAGGAGAGCCTAAACTTGAGAAGTGAGAGTCTCCTTTTCCTCTCTATTTCTATTAGAACAGCTTCCTATTTGATCACTTTCTCCTAAATCTTTATTTTTTCCTCTTAAGTGGAGGTTTTATTTTGAGTGATTAAATATCAGATACATAATTGCATCTTTGAATTAACATTTGCCTGTCTCCCATGACTCACTTGTGTTCCAGAAAATTACAAAGCTGAAGAACTATACCAAGTATTGAAATACATTATTTCTCTCTAAGGAAAGAATGTAATTTTATCATACATAGTTTTAGGTATATACTTTATGTATGATTATTATGTGCAGTTAAAAAGATGCTTGTGTTCACTGTTTAAAAAAAACAAAAACAAAAAAGTAATTATTCCTTGGCTAATTTCCTTTTGTAGGAAACAATATAATTTTCAAGAGAGTTAGTACCAGAAAAATGGAACATGAAACTCATAACCAGCACAGTGAATGAAGAAGTTAATATTAATTTCAGTAGGAGAAGAGCTGGACCTAAGTTTGATAAACAAATAAATACAAGATAGAATCAGTGAATTCTTAAAGAGCATTGAAATCAAATGTCCACTTGTTTCCATCTATTTTAATTACTTGATTTCACTTGATACTCATCCTCTCTTGAAACAGAAAGAAAAATCAGTACAAAATCTTCTAAACCTGATCAAGAAGCTCATGTGAAAATAAACATATGAAAATAGCCACACTTTGATTTGGAACAAGTATTCTGCACATATAACTGAGAAGATAATAACTTTTTTGGGAGTTACAGCTGTTTTATTTGTCCTTCAAGACTTTGCACGAAAGAGTGTTTACATTTATAACAGTTTTTGACAATGCAGTATCTGTATTTTAACACCACACAGATCATTAGCATTCATTTTTAGCCACAAACACAAGTCATACTGCTGAATATATCAAAGCCTGTAAATCCTACTAATTAGTAACATTGGCAGTTGTGTGATATTTTATTGTCGTTCATCAGACAGCTTTATTTTGGTTTAAAAATGATAAAACTAAATGGCTTTCATCCTCTGTCATTCTTCATTTACAATCTCATGTGGGGACAAACCCACACAGACAAACCCACGCATAATATGGTCTTACTAACTGAAAGCAAATGCAACTAAAACAATCTCTGCTGATAAAATTATAGTTTTACAATTTCTGACAACACAATAGACAAACTGGCAATCCAGCAATTCAAGACAATGCACATCCTAGAAAAAAAAGTGAATTTATCTGTTAACATTATAAATCCTATATTTCTTTTGAAGTAACATTTACAGAAGTTCTTATTATCTTTACATAAACTCAAACAACACAGCCTGACCTCATTCTAACTGTAATAAAATCAGATATTTCTTTCTGTATCCATTAGAAAAGTTTGCAGCTGTTTTATTTACTTGGCTTTGTTAGTAATTTATCATCTTACTGTCAGAAATAAATAAGGAGCAAAATAAAGTACAAAGTATTCTAGATCTAGTCAAGTATCTCAGTGCTTGTGCTAAAAGAAAAACCAAATAGGCAAAAAGTCAGTCGCTTAATTTGAAGATGAAGTTTGGAACAGAAACCCATGCAAAGGTAAGAAACCAACATTTACAGATGCTTCAGCACATGCTTCTCTTAAGTACTCATACAACTCTCAAGTCACAAATCTCTTTCACTTGGAGAAGAATAAACTTGTTTGACAAAAGAAGCTTCTACCTCAGAACAGATGGATACCTTTACACAGATTTATTAGGCAGCAATATTAAGCAGTGTGCCAAGCACTGCACTGGCAGCCAGCAAACCCCACACAGAAGCCTGGTTCAGCAGCCTGGGCAGATGCATGAACTGCCAGATGAAAGGAATCCCCCACTCACATCCCCTAGAGAGGGGCAAGTCCCTGCAGGCTGTGCCCCACAGCAGCACCAGGGTGTCCCAGCTGCCCCAGCACACCCCAAAGGCCAACAGGTGCCCACCTGAAAACCCTACCCCTAGCCAATACAGGCACTGGCCTGAGGCAAGAGATTCATTTTGCTGCTCAATGTGACCACTTCAGAAGGAGAGCAATTGCTCTTTAAATATTTCATTTAGCTGGTGCCCATTTATGATAATGAAATTTAGAACCCATGGCAGAGCTGGGGTTATTCATGTAGGCACCTGAAGACAGGTAACTTATTCCAGAACTGTATCCCTGCCTCAGACATTCAGTGTCACAGAGTCCCCAAAATAAATACTAGTGCCAGCCCATCAGTCTTAAATGCAGTAAAGACTAATGGAATGTCTTTACAAAGAGGTGTCAAAAAGAGAAGTGAAATTATACAGATTGTAATCTCTATTAAAATCAAGTATGAGTATGAAAGCCTAAGTGAAATGAACAGAAAGTAAAAAGAGCCAAGAACAAATTACTTCCAGAGTATGAAAGAAAACCAGATGAAAATTACCAATTATTATTACCAATCATTACCAATGTACTAGCTGAGTTGTGAAGGAGCTGGGAAATGTATTCTTTTGAGGGGCAAGAAATGTTATTTTCTTCTATTTATCTTCAGAAGTCCTAAAAAATGTAAGCATTTAGAGTTTGAAAAGTCAAAAGTAAACTCCCCAGGGCCTGTTTTTTCCTCATGAAGAAGACAGAGATTTGATTTACCATTTTAAGTCCAAATAAAAACTTAATTTTGAAATATCACAACAGAAGTTCATAAGAGAAGCTTGATTTCAGAAAAATCATCTTGCTGCCATACATCACTATCATTTCACAAAAAAATGCCAAAAAATTCTTTTAAAAGCTTTATTCTAATGAGTAGAAGCACATAAACCATGCATAAAATTAACTCATTACAAATGGTGGATTCCTAGATAAATGTCTTTCTGACACAAAATTTAGATAATTTGGTGAGAACAAATCAGCACCTAAACCAGGAACATCCATATTGAGCTAGAACTTGTAAGAGCTCTTCCTCTGTAGTGTGAAGAAAAAAAAAAATTCTACTAGGTATTAAATATTTGTGTTTATATGGTAGCTGAAATAGTATGGCAGAAGGAGACTTATATTGTCCAAAAATGTGAACACACAGCCAAAAAAAAAATCAGTCCTAGTTTAATTGTTCTCTATGATTTGTTTAACAGTTCAGCAACTACCAAAGTATGTTTCAAATGAGGTTTCATTTCATAAGAACTGTTTTCTCTCAGGTAGCTGTTTTGTTTTATAGAATGTAAGAAATTAACAAAATAATGCCTTGTGAATGTCTGTTTCACTGGGAGTCATCATAGGAAAGACTGAATGTCTCATCTTGCACACTGACATTATACTGGCTTGTTTTCAAAGATGAAAATCTTGAATTCTATTTAAAATGAGATGATGTTCCAAGGCAATATATAACAACCAGTCTACTGGACAAGTGGAAGAAAACAAAGGCATTCATCACAAGGAGATGTGGCTGCTTAAAGAGAAAAAGGAAAGCAGCACAGATACATGGATTTATGTCAGGCCAGAAGCAGCAGCGTTTTTGCTCATGTCACGGACTTTGAATTTGAGTTATTCCTAAAATCAAATGATGGAGTGGAATCATGATCCAATCAATGCTTTCTAGGCTTAATGTACTTCACTGTTCCTAACTACCTGCATTTTTTTTCAGTCTATCTCTTCATTTATGATAGAGGAAAGGAGAGAGAAGGAGAGACATTATTCTTCCAAAAGCTAATCCTTGTCTTCTTTCTACAAGAAATCACTTAAGTCAACTGAAATTATGAACATTAAAAAAGAGCAGGCTGAGACTATATTCTGCTGCAATTCTACAGAGAAAAAAACCTAGTGAAGAGGAGCAGAGGCACTGTCATGATACGCCATAGCATGAATTCAGAATTGATTTTCTTTACTTACTGGACAAGAGCACATTTTTATACAAAGCTCTGTTCATGTCCCATAGCTATTTAGGGTCTGTAGGAGGAAATGTTGACAGTCTCTTTCTTAAGCCTTCTTGTAGCTAATACTGCAGCCTCTGCCAACTTGGCTTCTATTGGACTCTGTGTGGGATTTGTAAAGCCCAACAAATCGAGAAAAATACTTTCCTCAGAGAAAACTCAGGATTTTCTCTCAGGAGATAAGTATTATGAAATGCATGTTGCTTTAATTTTCTAGCATTTAGATGGGACAAAAACCAATGGACCTACAGTATTTAAAATCTATACTTTAAAACACATATTTGTGTTTGAAAGAACAATTTTATATCTTTTAATATCACTGCAGTGAAAATATGTGAAGATTTGCAGTGACTCTTGAGGGGAAGTAACAGGTATCATTTAAAGATGCTAAATTATTTACTGTTTTAATTGAGTTTACAATTAACATTATAATACAATTTATAGAGGTTTAACTGTTTCCTCTTTTCAGTAACACTAATCAAATGGACTCTTGCAACAAAGAGCAGATACAAAGGACAAACTGCCACTAACAGGCAGTGTGCTGCAGACATCACTGAGCTTCAGAATGGTTAAGCATTGTGCATTTTCAATAGGCATAAGGCTCATGAACAGGCAGAAAGTGGGAAGAAATTACTGATTTTTTTGCTGCATAATTTTATTAAGTATTTCTGGACTTTTATTTCATGAAAGAGCTGTTCATACTGTACTTGACACACACTGTATTCTGAAGGTATAAAAGAACACAGAAATGGCTTCTGTCAGATCAGAATCTCATCAGGCCCAGTCTCCTTCCCAGAGTGGCCAGTAGCAGATGACTAAATAAGAAAAACAGCATCCCAGCATTGTGAGTGCCAGCACTGTCCCTGTCTCCAGCTCTGCTATTCTACAAGGAAACTTTTGGTTCAGGTTTCATGAGATAAGAAGAAATGGCTATATAACTACATTAAGCTACTTAAGTATTCATTGCCACAAAGCAATTACTGTCCTCCTTTAACTAACTCTAAGATGGAATTGAACATCAGGAGGTCATAAGAAAACATTGTTTATTGCAAAGTGGAAGGAAAACAGTCTCAGAAAAAGACAGCTGTGTTTAGACTTTGTATGCTGAAGCAGATTCATGTGCACAGGTTTTCACTTACCTGGAAGAAATCAGGGGGAGAAGCCACAGCACCAAAGGGAGGAGAACTGGTGCTGGTGGGTGCACAAACATAAAGTCTGTGCCTTTCCAGGCACTGCACTTTCATTCAGGTGAACTTTTAATGTAGCATAGTACTACTGCTAATACACTTTAGAACAGACTAAAATCAAATCACTGAGAACCGTGGCACATAGTTAGGACATTAATCCAGCCCTTCTCGTACTTCTGTAAATTCTAGAAGGTAAAGCTAATCCTACAGAGTATTTTCAGCTACAAAACTGTTAAAGTACTGGTCTATTGTCATGCACTGAGCAAAGCCATTTTCTAAAATGTTTACAACTTCACAAATATGTTTTCAGTTACACTATATTAAAAGTTTTGTCAAACCAAAAAATCCTGTGCTGTTGATTCTCTTATTAAGGTTAATGCTGAGGGCTTTTTCCTCATTTTTGTTGAAATTGCTGCTGCTCTAAAAATGAGATCAAACCTTTAGGCACATTGGGACCTGTATTTTGGATAGAAAATCAGCTCCTGCTTTTACACACCCTTGTATCTTTCTTCAGAGTGAAAACCATTAGAGGCAAGAATTCACCTTGACATGCACCTCTATTTTCTTCACAACACAGTTGTTTAAAAATTTAAAATGGCAATGATTCGCAGCAGCAAGTGAAATCGATAATGAAAACAGCTTTATCAGCTCTCTAAGTGCTCCTGTCCATGTACCTCCTGTAAACCTGTTACTCTCTTTCAGGTTCCAGAAGGATGTTTCAGGTGGGAGGGGACACAGCTTATCATCCTGAACTAGGTGCCTGAGTTAGGAAAGGTTTCCATTTTGATAATGGATTTCTGTTTTGATTCTGGTTTTCCATTGTCTACAGGAAACTGCAATTACATTGGACTCACAGTTCCATTACCAGGAGCTGGCCAGTGGGATTATGTAACGCTTTGAAACCTGCTTAAACGACCCTGAGGATGACAAAGACACTCATTAAAGTTCCATACATCTTACAGCCCATTAAAGTTTCTGGGCACCCAGCAGTCTTGTTCAATTGTGCTTATGCATGTTTACAGAAGATGAGAGCCATAAAAAACAGGAAGGAGAGATTTAGTGTCTGCAGTAGTTTAAAATGGAAGGTGTGACTCTGCGCTGTAAATTTTCTTATATATATAGATATATGTATGTATATGAAGATGTTACTACAGATACATAGAAATAGATGTGATATTTATGTTCAAGCATACCCAAAAAAGTTATTCAATGAAATAGTAATTTCAGTGTTTCCAATCAAAGCTTTTATGTGGAATCTGTTCTTCAAAGACTGTAAGTATATAATAAAATGTTTGCTTCGTCACTTTGTCTAATAACTAAAATTAATTTAAGAATTCGTAAGTTCTGAAGACCTCATAGAGTGTCAATAATACATCAGAGACTTGCCTTAATAATATTGAAATAATGAAATAATTGCATTTACTCCTTTACTGCTTGTGTGGACAGGAACAGATTTAATTATAGAAGCAAAAGTATAGAGATTTTAGCAAATTTCTAGTTTCATTCAATAAAGAAAACAGAAAATGTAATGTAAGCCAAGCCTTCTTGTCATCACAAATTCCTGGTTTCTAAAGGCTATAATAAATAAATACAGTATTTATTATACATCCAGATGTATCACCGAAATTGATGTGGACAGCAAAAGAGTTTGTGTTGTGTACCTTATCTCTGTGGTATACATTTTTCCAGATTTTACTTTACACTGTTTTAGTCTAGCTTCACAGACTGAACACAAAATCATCACTAGAGATTTGGATTTAGCTTCATGCAAAAGAAGCCAAACTACTAATTCCAAGAATGTCCAAAGACACAAATCAAAGTACAGTAAGTGGGGAAAATAAGGCCATTGACTTAATAATGCAACATTTATTGCTGCTTTAGCACTACTGTAAAATGAGATGTCCTCCTTGAGTTATTTCATTTAGCTTTGGTATCCATTTAATGAAAGGGATTGGATTCTATCCAATTAAAGTACACAGCATTGGTTAAACAGCTCTTGGCTATTTTCACCTCTTTGAATGCTATGCAATCAGAGCAAAGGCTCAAGCAAAGTAAGCATCATCTACTTCATGAGTATATGATCTACATACTATAAATCTGTGGCATATGAAGAGCTGCAACTTTGAAAAGAAAAGCTTTACAATCATTTGGAAAAAAAAAGTGTTGAATTTTATTTGTAATTGGAATCAATTAGCTAAATATGAGAGTAAAGGTAGGTACTATATTAGAAGACTATTTCTTCTTTCACAGGTTAAGAAAAGTTTTAAATTTCTTACAACAATTACTGAAATCATTTATCTATTTTCAAATGTACATATAAAAAAAACCCCTGATATGTTCATCTTCCCCTGAAAAGATCACTAAATTTTCTGGAATAGTTTCTTCTAGCCAAGCGTGTGCCCCAATTCCTGGAGCACATTCCCAAGACGTGCCAGCCTCCCCACGGTGCATCGATGCTGTCAGTGGGGCCTGAAATGGTGTGCACATGCTCTTATAGTTGGAAAGATTAATTTGATGCTCCCTCTTTTATTTCTTTGCCAATAAGGATCCAACTCTCAATATTCTTTTAAATGAAAGGTCTACTTAGGCTGGACAAAATCACTTAAATGTCTGCTTTAGTAAGACAGAAGCAAATGAAAGTCCAAACATTCAGTGAAATGAGCCATCATTATCTGCATCAAAAGTCATATCAAAGACTGAGGAAAATGTTTACACATTCGTTTTACTATTTCTACAGACATTAGGATATGATAATTTAAGCAATTTTAGATTGTGCGAGTATATTTGGATAAAGGGACAATACCAGAACTTCCTATTTAATAAAACTCTGCTGAACAGACAGAACCTGTTAGCAGTACTGAGAGAGAAAAGTCTCTCCACAGGAAATAGCAGGGTCCTGATTCTCCTCCATGTCCGGGAACCTTGGAATGATGTGTAATTAAATGTCAGTTACAAAGACAGAGAACTAAGGTCAGTTATTTTTGTTTGACAATGAACATTTCAGCTGCTTACAGGTCAGTATATCACTGGGGCAACTGATACAGAGAAAAGAGGTGATTGACTATAATCACTTCAATGGTGCCACGAAGTTGTGCAACTCACAGAGATAAGAGAATTTCTAACGAGAAAACCCAGAAGCTGGAAGCTGCAGAGGCCTCAGTGACTTAAATGCCTTGACATAGGATATTTAGGACTCCTGCAATGAAGTCATGCTCAGACAAGCCCCTAAAATTAAAATTCTAGATATAGAAAAATTTGCTTTTTTATTTTGACACACCCTGTAGTGCAGCTATGTGGACTTCCACACCCCATGCTCTGAGCTTGAAGATCTCAGCCCAAGAAGCTGACAGTGAAACCAAAACCCTGAAAGATCCGAATGCATTTCTAGTGCCCACAGGTCTTGGAAAACCCTGACATGCATGTCCTCTTGGCATTTTAGCCCTATAGCTGATTTCCTGCTCTATCCTTCCTCTCTCATCTTCAGCTGTGGCAAAAAAGTACAACCAGGTATTTCCACTACCAATTTTTCCTTTCAGAGCTCAGTCCAAATAGTCAAGCAAAGCAGAAAAGGTAGCATGAAACTACTTCTGCACAATTAATTAAAATATTCCAGATTTTTTTCTTATAAAATAGTATAGATTTTGTAAAAGAAATAGATTGCATACATATTGCTTTCTATAGCTTTGGAATACAATATATTAAGACTGCAATATTAAGCATCTGGTTTGTTCACTTCTATTTTCCAGGTGAACATGCTAATACTATATACAAATTAGATGCAATAAATATGCAAAGCCAGTAGAAAGTTAGTGCACACCCTAAAACGTACATAATGAACATTTTCCTTGAAAGTCACACATTCCAGTTTCTAGTAATACAAATCTGCAACACCAATTTCTTTCAGAATGTAAATACATCATTCATATACACACATACATCCTTTAATAATATTGGTTTCCTTTTATTCAGCCAATTTTCTGGCAGAAGACTTCTGTATGTGACTCATAGTAAATGAGTAAAAAAGTACTAAATATTACTCAATGTGATAGATTATAGTTAGGGTGAAATTAATATATATTAATGTCAGAATAAAATGTAACAAATCACCAACCCGAAATTTTATTTTCATACAATTCTGAATCACTATTTTTGCTGGTTAGTATCTGTATTCTATATAAGATATTCTACCCCCACCTTAGATTGCACTTTAAAAGAGGGAGAAAAGACATATGGAATTTTATGATGAATTACACTGCACAGATTTGAAAGTGTTATACAGATACAATTTTGAAAATATTTTCTGATGTTATGCTGAAAATATCTATTAAAAATCTAACAAACCATGCAGAAAGTTTCTATGAAATAAATGAAAAAAGTCTAGTGCTATCTAGTGCTTGCTATCTCAAGGTTAGCTACCCAAGTATTTAATTATTATTTCTAGAATAATAACGAAAAAGTTATTTTATCTGGCCTGAAAATGCATTAATTGTAGTCTTTACAATCAGAAATTATTTTATTGCTTTCTGAAGTGTCATTACTCTCTGACATCTCTTTTGCAGGAGTACTTAACTTCCTTGTGCAAGACAGTTACCTTACGTATCTTTTGGATGCATTAACAGCTTTTTTATTCTCCTGCTGTTTCCTTCTTTTCATTTCGTCCAAGACCTGTCTAGACACGCAACTTTTGAGTAGCCTGATTTTATTTATTTTTAATATGTTACTATACGAAAAGAGTAGTTTCTCTCAGTTTGTATAATATAATTTAAAAGCTCCAGACTCATGGCATGTAATACTTTCTGACAAAAAGAATTCTGAAGAGTTAAGTCTACATTATGTATTCATGATCACACACTGTATTTTCATTACTCTGTTCGATACCCACAAAAGCTGACTTATAAGCAGGAAATGTGCAGATGGACAATTTTTTTTGTACTTATCTTTCAAGTACACACCTATCTTGGGTAGTTTTAAAAGTCAATTGCTAGAAAAGCTATTCCTGCCTTTAAACTCAATCACCTCATGGGCTAACAGCAAGTGATATGCAATCTAGTGATCCTGTTGCATTCCACTTGGTAGAATTGTTATTAGTGACTTGAAGTGGAAATGGATCGAATTTGGAATAAACATGCTGTAGAAACAGGTTTTACATGCACTACTGAAACGTATGGAATGTTTTAGCCTCATACAATCACTAATGAACAAGTTTACAGAACAATATAATCCAGTGATTTGCACTCCAACATTTAGAAAAATGTTGTGGAGAGGTAAAAAACAAGCAGTTATTTTTTTACTGAAGGTACAAAACACAAAAATCCTCCATCATTTCCCCTTTTTTTGAGCATTGTACTCTGTTCTATACATAATAAAAACAATATTTCTTTGAAGATTTGAATCAAGACAGTCACTATTTCAGTTTTTACATGTGTAGGAAAAATTAGGAGTTTGCTGCTGTATTTCTTTCCATTTTCAGATGCATAAAACAGTTGCTTTAGAAAATGAACCCTGTTAAATCTATAGCAAGTGCGTTCTCATTTAGTCTAATCTCTGCTGGCTCAGCAAACATGCTGTCTTTACAGAGTGCCTACCAGAAAAAGAGCCTTAACAAATTATTTAACAGCTAAGGAAGAAAAGTAAAATCCTTGCTTTAAATGTGAGTATATTTTATAGAAATATATTGGTGTAATATTTGCATGATAAAAGCATCATAAACAAAATAAATAAAGGTATAATGCACTCTCCATTCAGTAGCTGAGCACCTGAACACAGAATTGTTTCTTTCATAGCAGATTGATGACCATGTTTACCTTTTTATATTGAAAAGGAAGTAATTAATTTTGAGAAAATCATTAAAAACCCAGATAGCGTACTGTCAATTGTCTCTTGATCTCAGATAAAATAACTGCAAGCTTACATCAGCTATAATCCTCACCATTACCTTTCATAGTTCTACACTGCAATGCTGGAAAATTATCTCAGTGAATTGATTAAGCTATCTTGATGCCAGGCTGAACTGCAAAACAAAGTTTTTTCCTCCAGCCTCAGAACATGAAGAATGTTTACAGTCTAAATGGTTTAATGGCAATGTACTGAGCCCCCACCCAGAGCAGTGCATTCAGTTCTTGGGTTATCAGCACAGGAGGGACATGGCCCTGTTGGAGTGAGTCCAGAGCAGGCACAAAGATCATCAGAGGGATAGAGCACCTCTGCTATGAGGAAAGGCTGAGAGAATTGAGGATTTTGGGGTGACCTTACAGCACTTTCCAGTGCCTAAAGGGGGCTACAAGACAGCCATAGAAGCTTTTTACAGGGGCATGTAGCAGCAGGAAATGGCTTCAAATTCGAAGAGGGTAGGTATAAATCAAATATTAGGAAGAAAGTCTTCGCTGTCAGGGTGATGAGACACTGGCACAGGCTGCCCAGAGAAGCCCCATCCCTGTCACTGCTCAGGGCCAGGTTGGACAGGGCTTTGAGCAGCCTGGTCTAGTGGAAGTAGTCCCTGCCCATGGCAGCAGGGTTGGAACTAGATTATTTTTAACATCCATTCTTAATTCAATGACTGATGAAAAACTTTGTATTTTATCTAATTTTTTTGCACACTGTAATGTTCACCTTGCCTGAACACATGTTTAAATAAGCTCATGAGGCAGCAGTGACACTTGGAAACAATGTCACTGGTTGGATTAAAAGCAGGTATTAGTAAAAAGATCATTGTTGCATGAAGATAAAAAGCTCAGCAAATGTTAAGCATGGAATTGGCTTGAACTTCAAAGTTTTCTGACTCCTGCCTGTGTGTTTCAGACCACGCAATTATGAACTCACATTACTACAAATCCCCTTCTGCTATAGTAAGTTGCCGTGAGCATCTTGGATTTAAGCCCTAGCTAAAATTACATTTCTTTCTTTATGCCCCAAGCTCTCAAAACAGTTTTGAAATCTTCTATATTTTCTTCATAAAAAACCCCAGCTCTAAGATCTGATGGAGAAATCAGACCTTTTAAGGTGCAGATCTCTTATCGCTAAAAAAATGACGATCACAGGAAAATTTGGTGCTCAGTATGAGAACAGGCTCTGGATATTCATTTGAACACTGCTGATTCATTTACAGTTCTGATTATTTTCTTATAGGAATCAGAAAATACATTTAAATTATTAATGTACTTTACATTAAAATTGTTGAAAAATTATATTCTAGATTCTGTGCATGATAGTAGAGGAAAAGTCTAAATCTCTATCTGAAGAAGTCATAGCTTTAAAAACAATATGAAAAGAAAGAAGAAATAAATTAACTACTTTAGCTTGAAGAAAAAAGTGTTTTGTTTTTCTTTCTTCTGTCAGAGAACATAGACTATGAAACAAACCTTTTCAATTTTCCTGCTATTATGTAAGATTGAGGGTAAGGAAGGTAACTGCAGTTCTAGGTCTATGAGTAAGTTAAGCAAGTCTTCTTCCTCAGCAAGAAATTCACCTAAGGGGCTTTTTTTTTTTAATCTATAGTAACAAGAGCAAAATCCATCTTTCTGGACTATAGGATTTTGAACTTGTAAAATAAAATTTCTCAGGCATGCTTTCCTGTTATTTTCTTAATTTCTGTATTGAAACTGCATCTTAAAAATATGAACAATTTTTGTAAACCTGTGGAAGGGGTGCTTGACTGGCAATGGGAACACTTTGTGTCACTTCTCCATTTTGTTCAATAGACCTTGTTTTTGCGATGAAGTTGAGTAATTGTCTCTGTTAACTAAAACATTAATATAATTTTCTAATTTTGGAGACTATACACACTAACCAATGCATGGACACTTCAATCAATTATATTTTTCTCCTTTTAGTTTTCTATTTTTGAAATCTGTAACAATCAGACAATGCTTGATTAAAAATACAATATTTAATAGATGTATTATCACTATATCTTTGTTCTTACATAATCACAATTATTTAAGCCTAAGAAAAATGCAAGATAAATGGTAGCCTACTATACATATTCTAAGTAGTGGCATAAAAATTAAATTTTCAATGAAGTATGACATGTTTAGGAGAAAATACATGCTGTTGTAGCAAACGGAACTTGAGGATGCCTTTGAGAGAAGTTTTATATCAATCTGAGACGTTTCTGTCCTCACATACTTCTCCTTCAAAGGGTTAGTTAAAAGTATTATAGCAAAAATGAACTAGAGGTTCAGGGTGACATCAAGAGATGTCAGAAAAGAAAATCCTTAAAATCTGCCAATTCTCTGAGCTGGACCTAACGAAATATTGTCTTATTGGGGTTGTAGGATTTTCTATTTGGTTCAACAGCCATGCAATTACAGGAAAGAAGGGGCAGCACCTTAAGGTTAAAGGAGGAAAGAGAGACCCTACAGGCACACGCACACACACATTTCTCCGAGCTCCCAAGCAAAGCAGACATGAAGAAAAGCAAATGTTGAGTCATCTTTGTCATTTCTTTTCCTAATTTCCTTCTCCCTTGCTGGGAACGTACTGTGCATGTTGCTGTCAACTTCTCCTTAAAACAGCTTCCCCATGCCTCCAATACACAAAATTGACATGTCCGAATTCTCATTTGCTTAATTCAAACTCAAGTATAGTGATTGAGTTTTAAATGGTATCTCAACTTATTTTTTTAAGAGAAGCACTACAGATGTGGACTTTCAGAGTGAGGTAAGCTATTAAGTTTACCTCAAGCTGGTAATCATCACATTTTGATGTGAGTGATGTGGAAAGACTATCTCACCCTTACAATAGGTATGAAGGTTTAATTTTAGCAATGCTTTGGCATTACATAATGAATAACTTCTAGAAGAAAAATGTCTCAAAGAAGAACTTCAGGAAATCACTTGACAAGAATATATGGATAATATTATGGGATTGTAACAGGACAGAACTAAATAATATTACAACTCATTTAAAAAAAAAAAACAGAAAAGTCTACATATGATGCTTTTACACCACATTCTAGGTCCTCAGACTTGTGAATAAAGAAAAATTGAAGTAATAGTGATATGGATTCCCATAGTGATAACAATAGCAACAGTATAACAATCTTATTTGGTTCTTAGCCTCCAAATCAGCAGTTAGGAAGAGGAAAGAGAAGGAGGAAAGACAAGAATAACAGAAGAAACAAAGCTCAACATATGGAAAATATCTTTTTACCACAGTAATCTGTCTCTCAAAATAATTTGACCTTTATTCAATGTTTTTAAAAAGGTCTGCATACCAATATAATTTGACTTTGCTTTCTCTCATTCAATAGAACCATCTGCATTGTTTTAGGCAGCTTTTTGCTATGTCTTTTTAGTATTAGGTTACTGAGATAGCTGAAACAGAAAAATTAAAAAACACTAGATATTTCTGTGATAGCAAACAAAAAATTCAAAGCCATTTTTGTTATTCAGGAGAGATGTTAATCTCCCCTTGTTTACCAGAATTAGATGAAATAAGCCCTTTGAATCTAAAAAAACTGAGTCACAAATCTGAGTTTCCATAGTGATCATAACTACAGTTCAAATAATGAGACTGGTGGCATTATTAAAAAGTTTAACAGTTGAGAAAAAAACAATCTTATGATTTTGGTCAACACACTTTAGAAAGTAAGACATTTAAGGAATATTTTCCAGCATAAGTAACCATACATTTTGAACTAGGGATCTTTCAGCTCTATAATACTTCCTCTGTGAACACCCTCAGTGGCACATATATCTCCAACCATTAATAACCACCAGTATATTTCATTTACATACAGAAGCTAGAGCTTAGTGGATGTGAATTCTGCAAAATATGTGTTCTCAAGAAAAAAAAAAAATATACAACCTGACCTGATTTTCATTATTTATCCCAGGTTTATGGTCTATATTTCTTCTCACGGATAGCATTACACTGAGAGAGGTTTTGTAAAAGGAGAAATGGAAATAGAACCTGAATACAACGAGGCCTTTGGAAGGACAGCAAGATGTGGAAAAATCCTCAGTGTTAGAAAGGAACATCTTGTTGCTCCTAAATTTTGATACCATTGAAGTGTGAGGCAAAGCTTGGATATAACTTCAATGGTAGGATGATTCCTTTGTTTTGATTGCAAAATTCAGTGCTGGGAACCAAATTTTTGAAAAGTGACCAGTTCTGGGTTGCCTAAAGTGGTCTCACTATTANNNTAAAGTGGTCTCACTATTAATATTTTAATTCCAGATCTACTTCCTTATGATAACTTTAGGTTGACTGAATTATGTAGCATCCAGAAACTAAGTGAACTATTTCAATGTGTAGCTATTCTAGTGGAAGCTTTCATTATTTAAACTCTATTCTGTATTGTCTTTTAGAAGTCATAATTTAAACTGAAATCTCTAAAGGGGTTTTGTTGGTTTTAGTTTTTGCTTTGTTTGTTTGTTTGTTTTGGGTTTTTTGGTGTTTGTTTTGTTTTTTTTTTAAAAAAGCTGGTCTTTTCATTATGCTGGCAGTACACAAATGTGTCTTTTCACTTACATCATCATTTTTCTCACCTGCAGGCTTGCAGATAGCCTTACCAGGTGGAGCAGATGCAGGAATGGGGAGCCATGGAATGAATTTAGGGCATTCACACTTACATACACTTCTGCTTTGTGGCAGATTCTTTCCTTAAGGCCTGGAGTAAAAAAACCCCAAATAGCTAAAGACTGAACCAGATGATTTATGAATCCAGGATGTTATGGCTGTTAATGGCCTTCAACAGGATTTTTTTCAGCTTTGGCATTGCTGCAGAGGTCACAAATGATTTACTTGTATCATCACTCATCTTGGAAAGGCATGTTCTGAGTTTGGCTGCAGGAATGAGAGAAATGCACAGACATGGACATGCTGGAAGATAGCTTCTACAAAGAAGGTTTGGAAAGCCTGCCATCAGTTTGAGCTACATGGATACTAGACCTAGCAAAATCAGAGAGTAGTTCAACAAACTGAGACTGAATTTAGTAATAAAGCAAACAAATACAAACCATTCAAACAAACAAAGCCCCAAAAGTTTCTAGGAAGGTTCCTCTCAAGCAACTATCATGACAACATGATCCCTGAAAGAGAGGAAGCAAATACATTAGAATATGTCACAGAATGACAGAATATTCTGAGTTGGAAGGGGCCCACAAGGATCAGCAAGTACAGGGACTAAACCCACAAACCTACAATTATTAGCACCATGCTCTGTCCAGCTGAGCTGACCTTGGGGCCAAGGAAGCCTTTATGTCACCAGAAGCAACAGAGCTAGACAACAGAACCTTTAAATAATGCATTTCCTTCTGATAAAAAGAAAGGACATTTTCTAGCTACCACAAAATAAGAAAAACAATGGGAAGAGTCACAAAGACAAATTGGAAATGTAGAATTTAGCTTGACCTGGTTAAAAAGGGGTAATGCTTTTAAACTAAAAGAGGGTAAATACAAACCAGATATAATGATGAAATCTTTTACAATGAAGTGAGTGAAACAATGGAACAGATTGTTCAGATAAGCCAGAGAGGGAGATGGCAGATGCCCCATCTCTGGAGACATTCCAGCCTGGAGGGGCTCTGAGCAACCAAATCTAGTTGAAGATGTCCCTGCTCATTGCAGGGAGGTTCAAGTAGATGACCTCTAAATCCCAAATATTCTGTATTTCTATGAACACAGTATTAATTGCATAGCATATAGTTATTTTTTTTTAAATCCCCTTGGTTATCAAAAATGAGACACAAAAAGTGTGACGTTTTCCTGAAGCTGAAGAGCAGATAAGTTAGGATCTCAGACTTGCACCTACAACCAAATTTGCCAGCTGCTTCCCACACTGACCTCCTCCTTTTAGCACTGTGTATGAGAAAAAAAATATATATTTAATAAACAAACCAGAATCTGGTTACTTGATTAAAGAAAAAGCCTTATATTTTACACCCTTATTTTTAGCACATGTATACATTTATAGTAGTATTGTCTATTATAGCTCTTTCTCACAAATATATTTAATGTCAAATGGAAAGTATTACGGAATTATCCCAAAACTTTTTTTTTTAGGTCTCTATTAAGTCTGACAGACTATGAAATGGTGCAGATGGAAGGTTGTTAATGTTCTTAACACTTTACTACAAAGAAAAGAAGGATGTTCTCATTTGAAAAGTTTGGAAAGTCTGTGAAGGTTATCTGAAATAATCAAATGAGAAGAAAGAGAAACAGGCAATTAATGATATCTTCCCTGTGGACTGAGAAAGCTTCACTAAAGGGAAAAAGTTATCTTTCCCTTTATCATTTTGTAGAAAGATAATTTTAATACATAGAACTGCAATTAATTTTCTCTAGTTGATGTAGTATTAAACAAAAACAAAATCAAAAATTTTTTACTAGATAAATACTTATTTCCTCCATGGAACTATACACCATCACAAAAATACTCAAACTAAAGCTCTGAAGCTATAATAACCGACTGAATATTGAAAAGTACAATATATTAAAAGAATCTCAGAAACCTAACCATACCATTAAAAGAAAATAAAACTCCAGTATATCTCAAGAAATAAAATTAATCAGCATTGGAAGATTTTATCAAGATAAGCCTAGCCATTAANATTATTTATTTATTATTTACTGAGATATTGTGGTGGTTCCAACTCTCTCTACAGTGCACACGAACTCTCTGCTAACACAGCTGAAAGTCCATGGACAGACTCTCCCCTGCAGGTAACAAAGGCAGTCCATTTTATGGCAACTAATTATATGGCAAAAAGAAAGCCATGCCCTGATTGCTACATCGTGAGAGCAGTCTCAAGTGTCATTTTAAAGTCACACCTTAACAGGTATAATTCTGAGATATTTAACTTATCTTCTGTCTAACCCTGAAACTTTGTACTTCATAATTAATATCATTACTATTACTGGAGGAACTTCAAAGTGGCTTCTTGTTCTGATGCTCCTTCTACATTTGAACTTCTTTAGAAATACTATGATCCCAGATCAGGAAGAAAATTAGAACCAGGAATCTAAACTTTTAATCCTAAGAGAACACAGTCTGCTACTAATTTGCAGTATCCAATGGAGTTGTATTTTAAATCAAAGCTGTAGGAAATGTTTGTAAACACTAATTATGATTGTCCTATAGAGGAAATCAGTATTACTCCTCTGTTTTAAATTAAAGGTGGGTCAGCTTGCTGAAGAGAACTCCAGAATCAGGTTTACAAACAGCAGAGAAACAGAAACTTGACATTGTTTCTCAGTGGTACATCTCTTTATCTGGGAAGATGGAGTTGTGGGATCTGATTCCTGGCCTCTTGAAACAGTTTCAAATTAAATTACTTAATTTGTACAAATATATTAATGCCTGTGGAAGCAAGGGGTAAAAATGACAACTCCAAACATTTGAATTGTCTACTGGGAAAATTACTGTCTTTCATGTTCTTTGCCACACCTAATGAAACTTCCCTTCTTCTCCAGTACAGGAGAGCTGCACAGAGGAAGTGCAGAGCATGTCTTTATGCACAGGTGTGGGATAAAAGCCCTCCCAAACATTCAGACACATAAATGAAAGCTCAAGCCATAAAAAGGAGTTATGTAGACTCTAGAAAAACAAATGATAAAACAAATGTCGCATTTCTGTCTTACTGAATAGTTCTAATAAACACACTCATTTGGGATTGTTCTCAGCTGGCTTTTTGGTGGTTTATGATGCTACTCTAACATGCTCAACCATTCCTGTGCAATGTATGACACAGCTGTCTAAAAAAGAGCTCTGAATTGTGTTCAAGTGATCAGACTCTATATGTGCCATCACTAACTTTCACAAGTACTGAATACAAAACCTCTAATGGGCATAGTCCTAATTATTCCTGTACTGAATGGCATTAGAGTCTGTCCTACCACAACTGCAGTGACCCTACAGCAGTCCAGCTAGCAGTCCTAGGGACACCTCATCCCAGTGGGATGGTGTGTCACCATTCCATTGTTATTCAGCTACAGGACAAAAAAAAGATGGAAACCCCAAGAGCTGAGCATCTTCCTTAGCCCTGATATTTATCATTATATTTATGTAGATCTAAGCTGTAACGTGGCCCTTCTTGCTGAATAGATTGGACCTCCCAACAGCAGGCTAAAGGACGATCGTGTCCTCTCTGAAGGTACTGACTCTTTCTCCAACAAAAAGCAAACCATTTTTGTATAATTTTGTTCCTATATCCTGCTGCACCACAGATGGAAATACAATGAATATTGAAAACATCCTGGTCATTTGCATTCTTTGCTTGCTTAGGACATCTGGAAAATTTATGAGGTCTTTCCATGCACTTAGGCTTAAAAGTATGAATTTATGTGAAGAAATTATTTTCTTTTCCAGTCTTAATGCTTTTTTTAAGATATTTAGGGGTTTGAAGTTAATTCCCAAGTTTACAGTCTGCTGTTAAGAGAGTGCTTGGAATAGCACACGCTTTGTCTTCCACACTGTAAATCTTACCAGTGCAGAGCACTCCATGTTTCCCAGACAAAGTAAAAGATACATCACAGCCATTAACCTTCCCCTCAGCTGCTGATAAAGTAAAACGGGCCCATTCTTTACAGTAACAGTAATGTATCTGTTCAGATAAATATTCCTCTCGCTGCAATAAAGTGCAGCACTTTACAGCTGCATACCATCTTTGCAAACTGTAACGTGGCAATTAAAATTGAGTATGAACAGAATACTGAGTGAAGATTTGAAGGCGAAAGGGGATGAAAGACCTTTTCCTAAAACTTTCCTCAGCAAAATCTGAAGTTCAACATATAAATCAATGTTCGCTTATGTGAATTTTTAAGTTAACAGGAAGGATATAATATTAAATTAATTTCTGGTAATCACTTCTTGACAGTTGTTAATTTGATATAGCTAAGCATACATTTATATGCCTGGCATTTTTTTAATTGCACACAAGCTAGTTATATCAGGAGGCTGTAACTAAGGGACTCATGTAACTTAAAATTTAAGAAGCTATTTTATAAAGACTTAAACAGAACAATACTTAATATATTAATAATTTAATAAAATTTATTATGATTTCATAATAAAAGATTCAGAAGCTCTAGCCTTTTCTCATTTACTATGTAGCCTTGTGCAAATCACTAACAGTCATTTTCTTTCATTTTCCCACACCCACAAGATAGAATTTTGTGTTTCCCAACCAAGAAGCATATTTGGGATCAGATCAACACTGACTGGGAGGATTGGTTCATCACACTTCTGTTCAAGGGTTACTCAGTGGCCTAAAACAGCGAGATCCACTCACAGAGTGCCTTGCACATTCACGTGCACATGGTAAATTTATCCTTGACTGATTCCAGATAGGGACTTGTGATGCTATTACACCTGAGGAGATAGTCAGGATTTGCACTTCATAGTAATACTAATACTTCTGAAAAAAGAAATCCATTGATGGATTTTATCACATAATCTTATAGCCACATCACTTTTTTACTGGGTGAGGCAAGAAAACAACACTTGCACAGTTTTCCTCATGCCTACAACTCAGAAAGAATTTTTTTATTTACTTCTGTAAAAGAAAATAATAGCTTCAGAAACATAGCAGCATTGGAATACATGCTACCTTAT
Source organism: Irena cyanogastra (assembly GCA_013397155.1). Taxonomy (NCBI): domain Eukaryota; kingdom Metazoa; phylum Chordata; class Aves; order Passeriformes; family Irenidae; genus Irena; species Irena cyanogastra. The sequence continues at coordinate 93,421 of VWZV01017179.1, read as the reverse complement.
CAGTTTTTGAAACTATTGGAAAAAAATCGTTCGAATCCTGTTTTCAGATATCACCCTTAGCACCATTTTAATCTCATGTATCAAAATCCACTTCAACCAGCCACATTTTTCAAAACAATAATTTATCATAAATTTCATGATCCACAAAGTAAGAAGACAAAGTCATTTTTCAATGACTCTCTAGCTGCTTCTCCCACAGGACCACAGACTTCATGCCACCCAGAAACTCCCAGTAACACATTTTTTGCCTAAATAAGTGAACAAAGAGAAATTTATAGGATTAGACCCTAGCAGTCCTACCAATTTTTTTCAAGTGTACAGACATGAGATGATAGCATTAAATAGAAGGCACAAGAACAAATAAATTAATGTAGTCCGTTTGACTCATTCTTGGGTTCAAAGATTATAAAATAACTTAAGTTACCCACGTGTTTCAGAAAAGCTGTGAAGTTTAAAGCCATGCTGAACTAATTGCAAAACATTTCTCATCCCTTTTGTGCTCTGAAAAATGTAATTCCAAAAATAACAGAACAAAATATCATGAAGTGAAATGAGGTATACATAGGTCACTGCTAAAGTTTTAATTTTAAAAAAAGAATAAATATGAAAAGATCTATTTTTGTCAGTCAAAACAACTTCAATCACAAGGCTGTTATGCTTCTTTCCACACTACCAGATGAAGACTAAGAAAGCAATATAAAAATCTTTCCCTGCTCAATCCCCTCAACTCTTAAATATTGAGATCATATGAACTGAAATGAAAATTATCAGCAATATAAATTTCAGCATTATGAAATGATTCAATCTATAGATTTTGGGGTAAAATAAGATGACATGTTTCCTTAAATGACACTGATTTTTAGGCTTACAGCTGCTGAACACTTAAATACTGAAATACACTTCAGTCAAATTCCACCTTGCAGACAAATACTTTCTAACAAGAAGTAAGACAGGAAATTATCACGTGTCTGAAGGCAGATTAAACCCTCAAGTGCACAGTTAAAGGGACATGCAATATGATGCACATACATCTTAAACATGCATGAGATAGACATGAACAAGGTGCTCACAGGAAAGGTACACATGTACACCATGGGATGTTTGTGTGGTGCATGACAAACCAATATGCAGGTGTCGCTCAGGCAGCCTGTACAGTTTTAAATTGCCCCTAAGTCCTGCTCAACTGATTCACAGAGGTGATGTGGCAGAGCATTGGGGCTGTATGCAAACCAACACTGGGTTCATGTTTATTTCTGCCTTGGAATTTGTTGCAGTTATGAAGTACTGCATATAAAGTAGAATTTTAGGAGAGGGTGTTGATTTTTCTAAAGTGCTTGAAGATACTCTCAAGTCTTGGTGTAGACATTATTAAACTGTAGAACTTGAAATACTCAGAGTGCTTGAATCACTTATTTACTGCTCTACTCATGATCTTTGCCTGATGTTTCTTCCATCATGTTTTTTCCATTGCTGTGCTTTTAGCCACAAATCCTTTCGTGCTTTAACCATATGTAAATGCATGTCTTAAAAAAACAACAAAAAACCCCAAACCAAACCAAAAACAGAAAAAAAACCAAAACCAAAAACAACAAAAACCCCCAAAACAAACCCTGAACAACAGAGATGTAAGGTGTCATCAGGAATAGTACTGAGAGCAAGACAGAAGGCAGTTCGCTGCTCTGAGGGAAATCTCAATGTACTCCTATCTTGAGTACAGTGCACAGTTCTGATCTGAAAGGAAACAACAATTTTAAAGAATGAATTGAGAAAGATAAACTAAAATGATCCAAGGGGAGACATTGTCAATCTGATAAAGTAGGGACTAAAAGGCCCTTGTCACTGCAGTCTTCTGTTTTCACACAATGTTTTTACAGACAGAAGGCTGTGAGAAGAATACTGCTGTGTGTAAGGGTGTTCTTTGACTATGTTCATCATTGTCACTCAAACACTGAGATGTGGAAAGTGTCTTCAGCACACACAGTCTGGAGCACAAGTCTTTTGGGGAGTAACTGAAGGAGCTGGGGTTGTTTAGTCTGGGCAAAAGGAGGCTGCAGGGGTCTTATTGCTATCTATAACTGCCTGAAAGGAGGTTGTAAGGAGGGGATCATTCTCTTCTTCTGAGTAACAAGTGGTAGGACAAGAGGAAATGGCCTCAAGTTGTGCCAGTGGAGGTTTAGGATATTAGCAAAAATTTCTTCTCTGAAAGGGTGGTCAAGCACTGGAACAGGCTGTCCAGGGAAGTGGTGGCATCACATCCCTAGAGGTATTTAGAAGACATGTAAATGTGGCATTTGGGGGCATGGTTTAGTGGTGGACTTGGCAGTGCTGGATCAATGGTTGGGCACAGAGATCTTAAAGGTCTTCTTCAACCTTAAATGATTCTGTGATTCTACATAGAAGATCTCACCCTGGAAGTTCTGTGGCACTGACATTCCTATGTGTCCTACTGCAAGCAAAATATTTATTTTGCACGAATATTTTTAATCTTTCTCAAGTATACAGTTTCTGTAAGTGACACAACTTGCCTGCACTTTCAGGAGGTCGCAAATCCCCTAAAATTTAGCAAGGCTGCTTAGAGTCACCAGTTCCATGAGAGATGCAACATTTCTCGTGGGGAATGCTGAGCCTGCCCTCGGGACACAGCCAGGGCTGGCACCGCTTGCACTGTGCAGCTCTTTCCGGGTGGGACCGCATGGAAAAGGGAGTGGGTGAGTGTTGCCCTCTCCCGTAGGCAGAGCGTTGTTTCCTGGCGCTTTCCAAGGCGGCGAGCGCGGGTGGGCGAGCGGCGGTGGCGGACGGGCTCCCTCCGCCGGGCCGCGCGCGCCACTGCGGATCCGAGACGGGGTGGGAAAAAGACGAGTGAAGAGTCACTTTAAAATGCCGGTTCCCAAAATCGTGAAGGGTCTCGGTGCAGGCGGGAAACAAGGGCGGAGCGTGCCTGGGGGAGGTCGCGTTATTCAGCGCCCTGTCCCGCTCCGAGGGGCGTCCGCCGCTCCTGGCGTCGTGATCAGGTGCTGGAAGTGGTGCTGCTGTGACCTGTTCCATGAGAAAAACGGAGCAAAACGGAGCATCTCAGTGCACTGGTTACTTTCACAGTCATACGCTGGGTTTTGCAATTTCAGCAGCTGTGTTAAGAGAGTTCAAAAAGTGTTTCAGTTTTCTGCTGCTTTGTAAGTATCCCTGCACACATCTGCGAGTTATCCACTGGGAAAGGATGTGCTCCCTGACCTAAGGTTTTATACTCAGTGAGCCCAGATAGAATTATGGGGAAATTGTTCAACCTGCATCAAAAAGTTATATCTTGACTCCAGGTCCAGGATCCTTCCCAATACAAAATTGTAAGACAAACCTTCCTCTCTTTTATGTATCTACCTCTTTTTTTTTTTTTCCCCCAGGAGTGGACCAAATATAAGTCACTGGAAAAAACAAAACAAAACAAAACAAAACAAAACCAAAAAAAACAAACAAAAAAAACCC
>VWZV01017179.1:3954-80774 GCA_013397155.1 Irena cyanogastra | reverse complement strand
TTTTTTTTTTTAATCCTAAAAGAGCATTGTTAATGGCAATTTTTGTGAAACCTGTGCAGCTATCAAGGTATTTGTTCTCAGCACGTCCCTGCCCCTCACAATCATTATGATTTGGGCAGCTTTCCCAGAGAGAGCCCCTCCCCCTGTTACTGTTTCACAGAAATGGTTCCTTGAGGTCCACCTGACCTAGGAGCCCTCAGGCTCTCCAGCCATTTAATAATAATTTTTTCTCAGTCAATTAGGCTGAGAGAAAGTGCTGCATGGAAACACCTCAGGTTCTACACTTTCCCACACACAGTTCTCTAATCTTGTTTCTTTCACAACTTCACTTTCCAGCTAAGACTTAGACTTTCTCTTGTGGCAAGATTAGGGGAAAGCCCCACGACAAGAAGTTGCTGAAATTTTTCCTGAATCTAGGAAAAAAAAAATTAAAGTGTTGTAAATTCTGTGGCTGTCATGATCCAGGGCTGTGATCTCTAATGAGTGAAAAGGGTAATGCTGAGCTTGAGAGACTCAGGCTTAGAGCCCTTGTTTACCAGACAAAGGTCTGAAGACCATCTTTGACAAGGTGAATAAATGTTGTAGTTTCAAACCCCAAGCAATTGTTGGGACTACTCGAGGATCACAAAGTTAGAGAAACTCACACAAAAAATTCTGCTACCACAAGCATAAATAATTCACAAGTGTGACGTGATGTTCTACTTTCCAATGGGTAACAAGGCATCAAAATTAATTTTTATTCAAAATATTAAGGACACTGATACATAAAAAGAGATTTAAGATGAGACACCACAGAAAATATGTTTTTTTATTACTCTGATAATTAAATTCATAAGGTCTCTGCATGGATGAATGATTTTCTGGTCATAATTTCTTTTGCATTTACCACAGAGAATTTATTGATAAAGAAATATTGCAGAACTCTTCCTATTTTCAGAGGAATCATCATGCCACAGGTCCAACAAACGAACTTTTGAAAGTTTTCAAACTTCTTCTATCTCTCTTACTCGTACATATGCATGGAGTTTTACAATTGGTTTATGCATATTCATTTTACTGGTACAACTTGCAAATTATGAGTCCTTTGTACAGAAAAAACTCCTAGGTCATCTTGTCCTTCTTCTGCAGTTTCAGCCTTGGCTCTCTTTTTTGTTTTAGAGTTCAAGGGGCCCCCCTTATCTGTACTAGCTTGGAAGTTCACATTCCTTCTCCTTACAGATTTCTTTGAGAGCAGTCTTGAGCACAGCAGACAGACTAAATAATCTAAACCAGCACATTTTACCTAAATCTAAAATGGATTTTTACCCTGTTAAATTTCCACTCTGTCTCACTATGTTAGATCTCTGATTTGTTGGCAAAGACAAATTGTTTGATTGTGGCATCATTTGTCAAAGACTGTGTCTCGAGTTGTCTGGTTATCTAATGTTGAAAGTTAGAAGTTATATATATAACATATAATGCATATGTTAAAAGTTCCAATTACCCATAGCACAATACCAGGAAGAGAATGCATATAGTAGGAGTGCAGGTTGATTATTTAATTCTTGTCTTTTGTCTGCTCAACTGTGGAGCTTGGACAAACACACTGGATGGGGAAATGAATAAAAAGGGAAGGGAAAAATGGCAGAGTGGAAATAAGCTAGCCATTTCATCCCATAATTCAGACATATTCTACATTCCCACCACTGGAGACAAGTCCTGAAAATAGCATGTGCATTTTCTAGCATGTCCAGTTTGTGTCTTGAGAGTATCTGTTGTAACCTGTTTCCAATTATATTAATGAGAAGAGAAGCAGTCACTGGCATTCTGATTTATCTCAGTATCACCAAAATTACTGGCAAACGAGCAAAGAGAATTTGCATTATTTCAGACTAGCAAGAAACCTTAAGGAGGGAGGCTCACATACACATTCACACACAGATGCAGACAGTGATGTTCTGCAGTTAGAAACTGTATTAACAGAACATTTGTTTTCACAAGTAATTAATGCACATCTTCATGGACAGTACATTATCTACTATTTATCCAAAAAGGGAAGCCTTAAAGCCATGAAATTAACATTTCCTTCAAGTCACTCTTCTTATAAAGTCACACGGAAAGAATAAAAAATATTTGAAAATATTTATAAGTGTTTTTACCTAATTAAAATATTTTTTATTTATGAAATAATATGCATGAATCAAGCTGAGGTACATACAACAAACACAAGTCCAGCTGAAGCATTAGAGTAGAGAGGCTTTTGGGTCATCTATTTTTATACATGTACTTGCATGGGCGTGCATGTCTTTGTGCACAGAGAAAGAAAAAGAGAAAGGTTACACTGCAGCAGAAGCTTGTTCTGAGGAGACATGGGAAATCATCACTTAAGTTGCAACAGCCATGTAAGAACTGCTCTGGATCTGCAAATTCCATCCACAGTCTGACACAAATAGAAGCTAGTCTGCTTTTCTCTGGATTATTAGGGTTTTCTTAAAAATACCAAGGAAGTACACTGACATTTAGGAAGTTTACATGACAAAGGAATAAAACTTATGGCTTCATTGTCAAGATATACAGGAGTTTTTGTTATATCAAGTCCTTTTACTTTAGCTCTTAAACTCAAATGTCTTGTTGATCTGGCAAATACATCAGTAATACAGAAATAAACTGAGGAATCCACCTTTATTTAATGAGGATGGCTGGTTTTGGACTTTATAAACCAAATAATGTGTTCCTGAAATGATATTTAAGTCCACTGCAAAATGTTCTGTGACTTCCTTGTCATCTTCATCATACCCAAGACCCTTTTCTAAAAACATTATGACTGACCAATAAACCCCTACAATGGAAGGAGGTGCAGAGGAGACGGGCAGGGAGACATTCCATGAAGCTCAGGGAATAATGCAGGCTTTGACTGACCAAAGCTGCTATACAGAAGCTGACTTAGCACCAGAGGGTGGCCTTTGTTTCAGGTAAGCAGCTATCAACTGCTGAGTGGATCAACAGGCATTGTAAAAGTTTCTCCCTGAGTTCATTAGAAGAGTGGGAATGTCTCCCTGAGTTGGCCAATTTAGCACAGGTGAGATTGAATTTCTGAAGAAGAGAAGCTGTGGATTAGCCCAGCAAAGAGTATAAAACCCAAAAAAATTAACAAAGGAATTTTGAAGAGCTCCATGGGCTTGAGCTGACTTAACCTACCCATATGCCTTCCTGAAGAGGGGGGATGCTCAGCATGGTGATGGTGAGAGTATTCTAGACTCGTGACTGGACTGTAGGTATTGCTGTATTTCTCTAAGTGTAACTCACATTTGTACTGTGTTATGGTACGTTTGGTACTGTCCTTCTAGATCAGAAATCCCATGGAACATCAACTGTCTTCACACAGGTAAATGAGAGATCGCTCCACATGTGGAATATCTAAAGAACCTGGTCAGAGAGTGCGGAACTCTGACAAACATGTAAAAAGAAGGCAATTCCCAAATGAGAAAGACAGTAATTTACAAAACATGCACTCCCAATTTGTCATGCAGAACAGTTACAGCACATCCAGTTTTTTTAGTAAAGTGTCATGGACAGGACAAACCCATTCCTTGAAGAGCACATTTCAAGAAGAGCAAGCATTTCTGTTCTGAATGACAGAAACTGATGTCAGTCAATGGGTAATGCTCACACAATATACAGCAAAGGTTTGTTCATGTTATCTTTGCAGAGATAGAAGTGGAGGGCATGAAACAATTCTACCATATTGGAAAATCTGTAGTAAACACTAATGCTTGTTATTAGCTTGAAAACAAGCTAATTGCTTGTTATTAGCTTGTTATTAGCAAACATAACCTAGTGTACTATTAAAGTGCCTATATAGAAAGACTTTTTTTTTTCTCTGACCTCCAGTAGTTACTGCCTGGTTATAGACAGACTGGAAAAACATGTCTTTGAGATCTTTCAAAATGAGGGCTCCATTCTATTTCCACTGAAATCAGATCAGAATATTATACCTGACATTAATATGAACAGCATCAATTCCTCAGAGAAAAAAAGTTTTGGGGTGTCTCAGAATAGTTGTGCATCACAATAGACTTCCTCATTTCTATTCCAGATTTACTTCTAGTTATAATAGTTTAAATTAAACATAAAATAATCAAATCACAAAAAAATCGTGGTCATGAGTAAATTATAGGAATAATGCTGATTGATTTCAACAAGACATGGCTCCTTTTTTATCTCTCTTGTCTCCTCTTTATCCCCTTGGAATAAATGTTATGTTTCAGTAAAATATTACTAAAGATTTTTTTTAATGACTTCATAACGAATAATTTTCAGGTAAATATCAATGCTTACACTTAGCAAATTAGAAAAATATCTTGCAAAAGTGGCAGTGTCCTATAATTCAAAATCTTATCCAACATAGCAGAAAGTAAAACTAAATCTCCTAATATCTTATCATTTTTCTAACACAAACTTATTACTGATTTTTTTAGACAAGAAAATTAGCAAGATGTTAATAACTTGAATTTTCACCATATACGTATTTCATGTGATCTTTTCTGATTACTACTCCCTAGCCTTTTTTGACTTTCAAGAATCCTGAAAGTATCAATTATGGTGGATTTTTCTAACAATTTAAGCACTACATTACCTGAAATACTACTGCTATTTCCTGTTTTAGCTATTGAGAAATACTGCAAGTATGCTTCTGGGGTAATTTTCAGCAAATGCTGACATTTTAATAGCAGCTACAAAAACGTGATATTAAGGCCAGAATGGGTGCCCTATTACTCCTGAAGCCCAAATAGAAATGGTATTTCCAAGATTTATGAGTAAATTTAATAGCTTTCCTCTTTACTGTGCTTGACAAGTAAGGGAAAAGTGAAGAAAAAAAAAAAAAAGCAAAATTCACACCAAAAAATGCTTTCAAAAAATCTAAAACTAGAATATTTTCATATCCTTTTAAGAATACAAAGTGAGATGAGTGCAGTTAGTTTTTAACTGCAGATTAGAATAATGACTGCTTTTAAACTTATTTATGACAGATGACTGGGTAAAATTTTCCTTGAATTTGTTTTTCTAAAAATAAGACATAACAAATACATTCCATTAACTATTTAGTACCTGGTCTGAAAACCTTTTGATTGTTCCTTCTTTAAATACAAAACTTTCCTAGAAAATCTCTCAGGAAAACTGCTTAAAAAGGAAAAAGTGATACACAGTGTCATACTTGCCTGCACACTCAGTTTCTGTCCCAATGTTTGTATAAATGCACACTCAACACATGACTCTGAACGCACTGAGATATTGGCTTTTTCTCCCTCCAGTATTTTTTTGTGTGTCTGAAGTTTCTGATTTGCTAATAAAAGTAAAGAAAATTTACAACATACCGTTGGTTTTCAAAAAAATCTTACATATATGGTATATATACCAACTCAAAGGCAAATAAAAACTAAATCCATTTTCTTCACTATGTAGGGCCCAGCAGAGAGATGAACTAACTGACAGTGAAGCAACATTTGGTCTCCAAACACAACCATTTCATCAGGCCTCCTGTCATCTGAAAATCTGTGACCACGTTTTTTGCTGACAAGACACAGGAACATGACAAGAAAAACAAGAAAACAACGAGCACACAGGTGTTAATCTTCCCAAAGTACAGAAAATTAAGAATCATGGGTAAGAAGAGAAAGACATTTTTAACAGGGACAAAATACTGCCTCAGTTCTGATCAGTCCTTCACAGAGACATGACACAAGCCTTATCTGAAGTCCATGTCACAGAGTCTAGAGACAATGAGGCAACTCCATGGATAGCTCAGCCCAACCCTGTGCCCAGAGCAGCATCCAGGGCTGGGTTTTAAATATCTTCAGGGATGGAGACTTCACACAGACTCTGGGAAACCTGTCCCACTGTTTATTCTCACAGTATAAATCACCTTTTGTGATCACAAGGAATCTCAGGAGTTTTGTTTTGTGCCTGCTGGCATCTGCACTGTCAGAGAGCACCCCTGAGAAGAGTCTGGCTCCCTGTGGATTCCTTCCCATCAAATATTTTCTGAGCGGCCTTCTAGCCACCCCTGGTGGCTGCACTAGTGGCTGGGGTTGTTCCACCCCATGGGCAGGACTTGGCACTTTGTTTTTTTGAATATCACAAAACTCTGGGCACGGATGTTCAGCTGGATTTCAGTCCACCTCACTGTCCACCCATTTAAGCCATACTTCATCAGTCTGTCTATGATGATGCCAAGAGGCAGCCTCAAAAGTCCTGCTAAAGTCAAGACAAATATTCCTCACTCTTCTACCCTGATGCACCAAACCTGTCCTCTCATTGTTGAAAGCTGTCAGACTATGTAAATGGAAGGAAGAGTTTATTTCAGGTCTTTGGTTTCAAGGTGAAAGGAAATGAATGGATGAGGTAAGGACAAGAAACAGCAGATTCAGACCAATTGTATATTTTGCTAATAGAATTTTGTTTAGTTAGATTACTGACTACTGTTTTGCACTCAAGGCAGAGAAGAAATTGGCATTCTCTTAGCTCCACCTCTTCTTCCTCTTTTTCTCTCTAAAATACCAGAACGCTGAAGTGCTGAATACATGTAATTCCCCAAATCAGTAGTTTCTGCCATGCTTTGCTCAATTTCATGTACTATGAACAGTGACAGAAAAATGTCTCCCTATAAATTAATGTGCTTATTTGTTTTATGTTTTAAGTAACATTTCATGTTTTGAGTTACATAGATAACTGTTTTGTCTTATTTCAACAAATTCAAACCATTTTGCTAGAAAAACAATAGCACTCTCTGTACTTTTTTAAGAAGAAATAGTGAAATGTCACTTTCAAACATCTTTGAAACAGTAAAAGAAAAATAGAAAACTTCAATATTTAGAGAAGTTTTTCTTAACCAGCTGGTCGTTGGATCAGTTAATAATAAAATGTAACATTTTGCCAGACATTATCAGAACTCTAAAGAAAAATGCTGACTTTCCTGTAGCAGGAAGGTCTATAGAACCAACAGCCTCCTCTGACAGAGTATGTCAGAGTGGGACGAGAAATCTTTTGGCAGTAGACAGTATATTCAGATTTGGGAAAGGATTTGTCCAGTTACTTTAGCACCTGACTCCTTTGCTGAAGGATTTGAATCATGTCTCTAATGCTCTGCTGAACAATAGAGCAACTATTTTGTATTTTGATTAGTTGATTGGTTTTGTTCCTGCACATATATCAGTGGAAAAATGAAAGCACTTGGCATTTGGTGACATTTGAGACAGTGATCATTATATCTCAGAGCCAGTTATTTTCCATGTTGGGCTTAATGCTGCACTCTTACAAATTTCTCTGCTACATAATTAAGAAAACTGCTTAGTGTATTATCTTTCATTAAATAAAAATAAGTCATTAAATGACCACATTCAAACTTAGATGGTGAGGAATGGAAAAGTTAGGTGAAACATGGAATTTAGAGGTAGTAAACCAGCTCCCAAAGCTGGCCAAAAGTCATGCCAAGTGAGGCTAGTGGAAAGGAGGGAGACAGGAAACATGTAGCTAAGGCAGATCTATCTGCAGTTAAAAGTGAAATGTCAGTAATTTAAAATATATATATATATACTAGAATTTCCAGAATCAAGGTTGACATAGCTATTATTCATTTCTTTTTTTTTTTTTTTAATGCACATACAGTTCAAATATTCACACTATATTCCACTGATTTTTAACTTCCTGTACTTTCTACAGTGTAGGTAACCAAGGAAAAAAAAATCTCTCTGTATTTTAAAGGAAGAGATATATATAGATATATATACAAACATAGCTATTTTTCTTACTGGATTTAGAAATTATTAAAAATGGGAAAACTTAAGATATAAAAAAGAAGATTTTTTTTACCTGAGCAACATCCAAAACATAATCTTGTTTATTTATTTAAAACATAAAATGTTTAATTTCTGTGTCTAAAATCAGTAAAGAAAAATAAATAAAAATCTCTTGAAGTGAGATCCTTTCACTACTAACTTGCTTCAAGTTTCCCATGGCTGTCAATGGACTCAGGATGTTTAAGTGAGGTGCCAGCAGTTCCCTCTGTTATACATGTACCTGCTTAGTTGTGCCTTTAGTTGTGCCTGCAAAAAGGAGAAATTAATTTTTTCTCCATTGAACTCAAACTATGAGCAAAGATTCACTTATTAGATACTAACCAACTATTTAAAAAAACCTCTAGAGTATTGCTAAAGTAACTGAGAATATTCTTACCCCTTGGTACATGCATGTTTTATTGACATGGTAATATATCATTTTTTCCCCTAGAATCCTGCTGCATTCAATCTCATAATGGGTGGTACTTGTCTAATGACAAATCACTCAATATCCTCTTTCTTCTTCATTGTTAGCCGCTTCAAATAATTTTCTGGAAACAAATTGCAATATCTCATCAGATTTTTTTACTCTACATAGCTATCAATAAATTAATTTCTGCACCATTATGAGACAAGAGTTCATATGGGATAGTGATCCCATTCTACAGAAGAGAAATAGAACCACAGAAAGAAAATGAGAAGTGTCTTCTAATTTCAGGTGTCTAAATTTACAACAAGCACTTGATATTTTCAGTGATGTGTTCCCACTGGTTAATAATCAGACTTAAAATTTGAAGTGAAAATAAATTTGAAAATAAAAACTCATTCACTATTATACAGAAAAAGTTGTGCTGCTGCTCACATCTCCCCTTCCAGGCACTGTGCCATGCCCATCCACTGACATCAGTCTCAGTGCTCTCAGTCCCATCGTCTGCTTGGCTCTCCCCCTCAGAACCACCCTCCTGAATGACCTCCACCCTTTTTCCAACTTTTGCTCAAATTTCTCTCTCAGCCTTCCAGTGGGATTTGAAGGATATCTCCCATATCTACCTGTTCCAATTCACTTCCCATGAAAAGGGCCAAGGTTGCCCCCTGAGCTTTTCACTCCCTTAAACATTGTGCATATCCTCACACCCCTCCACCCCTCTCTGTGGCCTCTCTCCTAGGAGCCACAGAGCTCCCCGCCCAGCCACACTTCAGAGAGATGTATCAGTGGATGCAAGAGAAGGAAAGAAGTCAGGACTCTCACAAAACCTAACCCTCCTGTGGGAAAGGAGCTCCATGGTAACCCTACAGAGATGGGCTGGGTTTTGCTTTGGGTAATAGGGAGACAATGCAGCAAAAACACAGAATTGCTGATATCAGGCCTGGGAAAGTACAGCAAGAGAGCAAGATGACTGCAATTAATAATATTTCATTATTAATAGTGTTGATATCTAATGCAGCTGGTTGTCACTGGTATCATGTACACAGAGGGTGAGGATATGAACACACTGGCTAAATGGTGCTACCCTTTACTTAGGGTAGGAGGCTCCTATTTACAGCACAGAAGAGTCTGTTTCCTCCTTCCGCTTGCTTTTGGTTCAGGTGCTTGAATCCAGGCTTAGTCTGCCCCAGAGAAAGCCTCTTCCTGCCCCACAAGGTCCCACTCCAGGCACCCAGGGCTCCCACTGCACCAGCCCATTCCTCACGCCTCCATCAGCCGGGCTGTGAAGTCCTGGGCAAGGCAAGAGTGACACCCTGCACGAAATCCCTGCCAAGGCTCCAGTGCCTGTAACATGTGCCAGACCTTTCCAACAAACAGCTGCTGGAATGATTACCCTTACGTGGGGTAAATCTGCATCTTTTCCCTGTTACTTGTCTTGAAATCTGCTCACCGGTTTGGCCCCAAATGAGTGAAAACTGCCTTGAGGTGAATCTGCAGTTGAGCACTAATCCCTGTGCCAGAGACCAAGAAGTACGGTGAGAAGAGAATGTCCTGCTTAATCACAGAGCAAATTTAATTTTCCTTAGGTATTTACTCTGTACATTACCCCTGCACATCTGTCAAATCTGTGCACCCATCTGAACAGTCGTGGCTGCACACTGGATCAATAACTGCTGATTTAAAGGGTCTCAAGAGGTTTGCTTCACATCAGCTTTACACAAAGACAAAATGTTAAGTTCCATTCCTTTGTTTTCACCTAAATCACTCTATTTAAGAATCAAGGGGATACACAGACCTGAAATAAAGTTGTTTTTTTTCTTCTTTATTTCTATATTTGGAATAGTCGTCAGAGTAAGAGAAATGCCATGGATTTTATTTCCTTGGCTAAAGTAAAAATTATGAAACATAAAGTGTATTCTTCTCAAGTCTAGCACACTGTTTCTCCTCACAGCATTAACATTAATCACCAAAACTGACCTAAATCACCCTGCCATAGGCATTTTGCTTTGCCTAAATGCTCAGGAAAAACTTGGAAATTTCCAGATATTTCCATTATTGTCAATAAATTCTAAGTTGCCATAGAAAAGGAATTAGGTTTCTCTCTACCCCACCATAATTTTAATAGTCTAATTTTTTTAATTTAATATTTGCAGATTGAATAACTTCAAGTTGACATGTCCTATGACTCACTAATGGTTAACAATTTAAAAAGCAGTAATTAATATTCTGCAAATACCACTGACAATTCCAATTATATAGCACTACATTCTCCTTGGAATACATTTCAGATTATGAAGTGGGAGGAAAATCTGTACTCCTTATTCTCATGTTGTTTTGGGCTTAGGAGGAATGAAAAGGTGTCTACATATTTATACCATCGTGATGCCATCATTTATAAATCCCAGTCTGGAATGTAAATGATCAAATTTCTAATTTCAGAATTTCTATATTTTTTGCTTATCTTCTCCATCTGTCAGAATAAGAAAGGTACCTTGGGACCTTCATATAATTTGATATTGTTGGTCTATTTTCTCAGTTTACAGATCTTTAATGTTATTTCCGCTACCAGTGGAATCTGTTGAGATTAGTCAAAACGAAAAAGTAATTGTGGCTTTAAAATGAAATTCAAAATACACTAACATGTAATAAAAACAGATATACTGACAATCAAATAGCCCTTTTAAAAATATATCTTTTCAGTACGTGTTTTCTGTGCATCCAATATTAAATCTTCAGTATGAATCCAAATTTTTTTTTAAAATGACTGTCTTGGTAAGCTATTAGTGCATACAGTGAGAAAAAACGGGTATTCCACTGTGTGTGTGTGTTTGAGCTTACTGGTTGAAGTCTTGCAGGCTTTGTGAATTTTTATTCTACATTACATTCATTTTTACTCCACTGCTTGTCTGGCTAAGGCTATTATTGTTCTGTTAAGATGAATAAATCAAAAAAGTTTTCTTTCTATATTTGAGCATAATTTTAGGGAAATTGGTACAATTTAGGATCAGAGAACAAAGCTGCAAAATTTTCAATTACAAAAAGTGCTTCACATTATTTCATTCAATATTTCATAATAATTACAAGCAAAATGTACATAATTATATATATTTAGCTATAAATACTAAAAAAAAAAAAAAACGCCAGTAAAGTAACAACTAGTTCAAGTTTAAAAACGCAACTGTCACTTTTTAATCTTGTTAATGTTAACAAACATTAAAATCTCCAGTGAGGTCTGCAAAGTAGGCCCAATTTATATCAGTCAGAGCTTTGCCTATGAGAAGAATTATTTTCTTACATAAAATCTCAGAAATACCATGGAAATATGCCATAATTATAAATGAGTCTTACAGTTACTTTCATAATTATTAAAAGGAAAACTGCATATTATATATTACATTTGCATATTGCAAATTACATAATATTGCCTAAAGTTCAGGAAAAATGCCAATGTTTTGTGGAGTTTTTGGTACTTTGTTTATATTCAGTGACACATTTGGCTACCTCTCAAAATATTTTCATAAAGTTCTTACATTTCCATTAAATCCTAAAGCAGTACAAAAAGATACAAAACTCCCCCAAAAATTTTTAAGCTATATAATTTTTTGTCTGCAGGTATATTTCACTGAAACAATAACCTAACATATTGATGCAAGATCAATGTCTAGCCAGCACTGACATACCCTGAAAATATTGGCGCTCTTTTTTTATTCTGTTTTTACTGGCAAATGATTTAGCACATCTATATTTCAATTAGGAGGGTAAAAAATCAGAAGTGTGTGAGTGTGTTCTGCTTATCTCATCACAATAGTTTACCTGTAAATCCAGTGATAATGAACACAATTTCTCCTTAGGAGGGTACCTCACTGGTTTCACCTCATAGCATAGTTGTCAGCACTGTTCTATCCTTCTCACATTAATTTTTAGTTAAGATGTTGTCTCAGAATAGCATAGGCACTAGAAAAAAGATTGCATTTTGCTTCAGAGGTCTTTCATTGCATTTTGATAAATTTGCTTAAAAGTCAGGGGTTGAAACTGCCATGGATACACATCAACTTGTCTTGAGGAGTGATATTCCCAGTGAGGTCAAGTATCCTTAAGCCTGTCTGTAGATATTTGGTGTCTGGAGCTTTTTGCCTGAATTTTATTAAGTTTTACTTTGTGATGCTTGGTTGCCTAGTTTATAAAAACTACAGAAGAGTTAGACAAAATGCATAGAACAGAAACCAAAAAGGATAAAGAGGATAAAACGTGCAAGGAAAACCGAGAGACAAAGGAACAGAGAAGTCTCTACAAAACCTGAGAACTCCAGGGAATGGATCATATCTTCAAGGTAAGAATAAAAATGAAATTGTCCTTTTTCTGAAACAGTGAAATGAAGAACAATCACCCATGGAAGAAGTGTAGACCGGGATAAACTAAAAAATAAGAACATCATAAATGAGAGTGGGTGAGAAGCATGATAAAAAATATTTGCAAGCAGTATGGATGTAGTTGCTTAGTTGATGATGTGCAGTGGCCAGGACCACAGATAAATCACATTATTTATTATGCTCCAGATTAATCCTATGTAGGTACAACAACTTTCAAAATATAACAGCTCCATCTGGGAACACAGCATCTCTAGGGAAAGGGAGTCTATAACTGAGTCAGAAATACTTGCCTGCTACTTGAATCAGTTCAAATAGAAAATATGAAATCTCAAAATGTAATGACAGTTCATAACCTTTCTCAGAAAATCATCTGAAAGCACTTTAATGTGATTGAACAAAATGCGGCACCTTTTGGAGACTGGAGAAAAACTGATTTCCATTTCATAGTTTAATAATTTGAGAAGAATAAGTCTGCTAATGATGCTTTAAAAACTGAACACTTAATACACTCCTGAACCCCTCTCTTATTTCATCATTAGATGTTTATAACACTAATGTTTCAACAAATCTGATACACAAAATGTGCTGTTCTGGACTGCATGCTCACTTATCATGATGTCAGTATTTCTATTATGAGAGTTACGGGGAAGAAAGAAAAACCCCAAACAACTCAAATTTTGCATGCCTGTCTTTTCTGGAATTAAACTTCCCCAAAGTGATACATCAAAGGCAGCTCAGTTCTAAAAAAACACGTGATTCTGAAAATCCCTGACAGTGTAGATTTATCTGCTTATATTTTCTCTTCAACTTTATACTGAATTTTACCTATGGAAAAGATATTGAGCTTTTCAGGCATTTAAATAATATGGTAAGCAAAAAAGAACATCAATACTACTTTCTACAAGAAACAATGTTTTAAATTAAAACATGCCTCTCACGTATGCAGTCTTATTCTATCCATTTCATCTGGACAATCTTTCACAACATCTGAAAGGAGTACTAATGACTAAGGCACAAGAAATCAATTTTAAGGGAAAATCTTATGAATGTCAAGAAATATTCTCAGGTTAACTTAGAGCTGGTTTATAGTTACCTGTCAAGATGCAGAAATAATTTCGTTTCAGCCTCACCACACAGCTAAGCTGTGCAGGCAGGACACTGGAGAATAAACTGTGAAGCATCCTGAGAGTTCTGCTCTGCTTCCTTCAGCTCCCTCTACATCCACGTCAGCACCACAATCTCTACTCATAAATATCAGACATTTTTTATTTAAAGTAATTGCCCAGTTGCAATTCACTCTGTTGAATAATGAACTAGATCCTTTCTAAAGTAATTTTAATTCTGCATGAGATAGTCTGCTTATGTTTAACTACGCTTAAATTTATGTATGTTTACTTCATATCTTGAGAGTTTAAAATAATTTTAATCAGATTTTACCTGTGAAGGTGATCCATCTGATTTGTCTGAATCTTGGTCTCAGTAAGACCAAGCAGCAATGTGTGTTAACATTTATTCTCCTCACAAAAGAATAAGGGCTAAAACAGTGAATACTATAATTAGCCTCGTAGGTGATGAATTATACAGCAAATGTGGAGGGCTGGATCTGAAGAAATGTCATGACATGCAGTTTAAACCAGTACCAATAGAAATATATTTATAGCAATAAAAGAGCGTAATTAAAAGGAAAAGATCAAGCATGCATGCACTTTTTCTTTTATGCCTCAAAAATCTTGCTATTCAGAAAAGAGATTTTCTTCCCAGTTTTTTGAATGAATTGCTAATTATTACTTGTTCAAGTTGCAATTACTATATTCACCAACTATATTGAGAAAAAGAGAAAATCTATTTGCTTGAGATTAAACTAATATAACCTTCTATCATTTTATACTTACAATTTATTTTGAAAATAACACAAAACATATGAAATCTTCTTCCTGTGTCAACTGTTAGGTTTAAGAATGCCTCTGACAATATAAACAACTTTCAGGTGGGTATTTCAAGACATGCCATAAAAACAGCTCAGTGTAGATGTTCTCACCATATTTTCTGTTGTCAGAATAAGGATGTCCCTGAAGTGAGTAACATCTCAAAAAAGCCCTTGCATTTTACTTACTATTGCCTGGTGGAATATCACTCAGTTATATGAAAGCTATGAGGGTTTGAAATACATTAATATCCCAACCACAGTAGCAGGGAGGAAAAAAAAGGAGCAGTGAACCATCTGCCAAGCCCATCTTGCAACCACCACAGTGAAGGATTATGGAGTACTGTGATTTACTCTCAATCAGCTCTTCAGTCTTTTTTACTCTTAGGTTACAAAATTCCATCTTGGACCCAAGAAATTATCCTAGCATACACTGAAACCCATTTATGTAAAGCAAGTTGCTTGGTAAAATGGAAGTTTGTTTTTCCTGTCTGAATTCCTTGCTTAATTCTTAACTTCACAATTTGGCTTCCAATCTCAAATAACATTATCAGAACCACTTAGTGAGGTTTAAATAAATGCTAAATAAATTGATAGTTTTTCTCTTAAAAATTTTACAGTTTAATGATTTATATATGACCTCAGATTTGTATATGCTTTTTATACAACTATGGAGGGTTGCATGAGTTTTCCCCTAACCTACAAAGAGAACAGGATGTGAGAAATGAAGATTAGGAGAGGAACTCTGATTAATAGATGAACAACTTATCAGTGATTCTGTTCTTCTACTTCACAGAGCGAAATGCAGACCAATGGGTAGCCCATGACTCTCCACAACAAGTACCAGCTTTCCAATTATTTATGTCTAAACATCTGAATGAAAGAAGGGAGAGGTTGAGCTTGGCAGTTTGTTAACTACACAGGTATTACGGACCATTGCTTTTTGAATTTTCTTTTTGTGTTGGAATCATAAAGGAACTCTAAATTCCATGTGAGTAAGTGGATGAAATGTCAAAATTCCTATATTGAGATTTGCAAGGCCCATTGAAATAAATTATTTTTTAAAGGATTTCCAAGCAAAATTGGACTCAAAGATAGGAACATTCTATTTATTTTGTAAGAAGCACAGCATGCTAGCAATAAATCTGGCACAAAAATTATGCCAACTGACCTTTTGTTTATCGTAAATTTAAACATAAAATATGTTGTTGTATATTCTTTGCTGGCATTTTGATCCATTTATTAAATATCAATATTTTAATCTGTGGGGCGTTTTTTGTGTAGCAGAGTGTACATATTGCATCAAGGACAGATAAACTAATTCTGTAACACCAACACTGCAGCTCATTTAGCTGTGCAAAACACATCCCTTCATATGTTGCTCCTTCCTTATAATTTACCCAGTAGCCTGCCATCAGCAACAAGAAATAGGAATTCATTTTTCAATTAAACACTAGGTAACAAAATATTGCTCGGGATTTATCCTAAGGTTTGAATTCCTTGCAAATCTAGTCCTTGATCTTAGTCTTAGAGTAAGTCCATAATTACAGGAATTTGTGTACTCTGTCTACCATAATTCCAGTATTTCAAGTATTTGAGCTTTCTGAATTTACAGTAAACTTCCTATTACTGTGAAATTATTTTCTGTGATTATAACCACAGTATTTGAATACTTTACCCAAAACAATGTAAAGCTAAAGAAAAAGTTTTTATAAAGTGTATATTTGATCATAATTTCATTATGGAAACTCACCCCCTGGGAAGAAAAAAATGTATAATTTTCTACTTTCATGCTGACTTTTTTTAAAACCAGGCTTTAACTTTTGTTGGTTCATTTCCCAGACATATGTTAAAAGGTTTTTTTAACCTATATAGTGTTGTAAAAATACACTACTCTATGTCCCAGAGAAGACATATTCTATAAGAATAAGTTTTGAGGGAATTTTTATTAGCTACTCTTGTGTCACCAGTCCATCCTTCGGCTTTGGCCATGTAAAACTTGTCTACTTTGTAAACCCCCACAAATAATCTAGATTACAAGCAATCAGTTTTTTGGTTTTTTGGGTGTTTTGTTTTTGTTTTTGTTTTTTTCCTGCTATTTCAATCACGAGAGATCAATTTCTGTATCTACTTTCCATAGCTCTTTAATTTTACAGTGCCTATAATGCTCTAACAAAAAACCAGCTCTAATTCTATTTTCACTAAAGTTTTTCTAGACCTTTCAAAAACAGATTGTCTGTTTGTTTGTTTGTTTTTTTCCTTCTTTTTAGTTAAAGACAGAGATGGTACAAACTTACTATAGTCTGTGTTTTCAGAAAAAAAAAGATTTACTACAAAGTTATTGGTATTTGGTATTTTCATTTTTCAAGGTAGACCAATATGGAAACAAATGAGGCACAGGCATTCATAAGGAACATGTCTCTGGCCCCTCCAAACTGAAAGTATCTGCAGCCACTGACATGGCAATCACAGTAAAACTTGAAGAGAAAAGAGACACAGGGCAGAATCAGTGTGAGGGGGAGATCCTCATGCTAGTCTTTCTGAATTTGGCTTTTCTTTCTAAATCTTTTATCCTTGGAAAACAACAACAAAAAATTCAGTGAATTTAAAAGCATCAACGTGATTTAAAATCAATTTTCTGTTTTCACCATAAGAGTTCATATTCTGTTTTCATTCTAGGACTACAAATAGCTGCAGTCACTGTATGTTCTACTATTGATGTTAACAGGGAGGTTGTTAATTATATTTATGCATTTGAATGTTCCTTACTAGCACCAAGACATCTGCACACTATAAAGAAATCACCCACAAAATATGGCTCTGCAATATATGGGAAGAGGCTGCCAGAACCAAGTTCTGACAGTATACCTGACATACAAGATTCTAAACATTGCTGGTTCTTTGTTTCACCAGGGCAGGGAAGATCTGTGTAAAACTAGCAGATAAATTATAGGCAAATCCTTAGAGTTTAAGAAGAACATGCCCACTTGACAGTTCCACAGGAAATTACTATCCTTAACTCAGTATTTTCCAAACTAGTGTGGTTTTTTATTTTTTTTCCCAAAATGTGAGATGGTTCAAATATTGGGGACTTAAACAGAATCTGAGATTATAAAGTAACTAAGTTTCAATCAGTTTTTCAGTTTAATGTGAATGCAATATCAAAGTGCTCTTATACCTAACTTTAATCCCTAATTTCTTATTTAAGGTTGTTCTTTTTCATTGGGCAGCAGAACTTTTTGTTTTGTTTTGTTTTTTCTTTCTATTTGGTTAGTTGACTTTGTGGATTTTTAAGGGGTTTAGATTTTTTTTTTAATGACTCATATTCCAGTTCCCTTCTTAAAATTAAATTTCCAGAAGTTCATAATTCATGAAAAACTTTACAACTATACAATATTGATTAAACATAATTTGAAATTTAGATACGCTATACAATGACTAGAGGTAAGAAAATTTAGTGCCTTTAAATGTCATTTTAACATTCACTGCATATATTTTGAGCAATGAGCACACTAATAAAGGAAGAGAAAAATAAGGTTTTATTAGAGGCTTCTAAATAAGAACAAAGGCCTAAAGGTAAGTTTCTTTAAGAAAACCTTTTTAAAAATACACTTATATTTGCCTAATGATGAACAAATACACTAATAACCTCAGAAAAATACAACCTATGTTTTTCTTTGTACTTTCCTCTCTTCCACTTAATTTCAACCTTGCTGGCTCAAGGTTGATTTCTTTTTATTGTCTTTTGCCTATGTAATATATGGGAGCACCCATGTGTGCTTGTATTTGTTTCTACAGAACAGTTCTGAAGTGCCCATGGGATGTACATTTACTTTCTGTTTGACCTCACGCCTAACTTGTTAATTCACTTTCCTTCAAGGGATTTCTTCTGCTTTTGTTTCTAGTTTATCCTAAACTAATTGAAAAGTAAACTACATCAAGGATATGAAGTCTGAAAAATCATTCTGCCTCAGAAATAATAAAGCATTCATGTGAAATCAATAATCTGCATACACAGAACAGCAAAATTTATGGTCAGAAGTATTCTTTCCCATCTGCCCATTCCTGTGGAAATAGTTCACTTTAAAGAGATCCTAGAAAGAAGACCAATCCAGAAAAAGCAGAAAGATAAACATATTAATGAAATATATGTGTTTCTGACAATAACTCTCTGAAGAACTTGAAATTATACTGCAAAATTTAATGACTAAACTTTAATACAAATACAAATTAAGCAAGGGATTCTGAAATACATAATTTACAAAAAACAAGTAGGAAAAGGAACAGCCTCCAACACATACAAGTTAGAGAGACAATTTCCCAGTTTTCAACAAAGTTTTTGAAGAAGAATTAGCATCATAACTGAATCTGGAAAAATGTATCAGAAAAAAAGTGACATATGAACTGCAGATAATCCTTTAAAGTTTTATATGCAAATTTTCTGAGAAAAATAAGTCACCACTTTTACAACGAAGTTCATGGGATGTGTGTCTTGAGCTTTGACATCTTTGTAAACTCGTGAGGATTCAAAACTTAAGAAAAGCCTTCTGCAATTAAAATATGTAGAGTTTTCAGCTGGATTCCACAACAGCGTCGCTCATGGATACAACCTGTGATGTGGCAAGCAGCGTGAACAAATATTCTTGCATCTCCAAAAGCATTCTAAGGCTCCCCAGCACTAAATTGCTTTGCAAAAGTTTTCAAGCTTCAACAAATTCTGTGTATTGCTGGTAGAATATGGCAACTGTGTTTCTGGGTTAAATATCTCTCCACACAGAGAATGGACGAGGCTTTGGGAAAGGACACCAACTCTGTGGAAACCTACCACACAAATCCCATTATGGAAAAGTCCCAGGTACTGTATAAAGTCCCTATGTAGCTAATAATACAGTGATGTTAATACCAAGAAAAAAAACCAAACAAAAATCAAACCCTAGTGAAAGGTAACTGGGTTAAACACTAGAGAGGTGTCAGTTAGGAAAAATACACTGGGAGTTTGCAATAATACATAGCAAGTATGGATCACTGAGAGAACATTATGTCATAATTCTTTGTTTCACTAAAAGGATAGTTTCTTTTTGAAATGTGCTACAAAATACATGAGATAGGAGGAGATATTTCTAGATATCACTTGGAAAACCAGGAAATTTCACTATTATGCAGAAATGGAAAGGTCCACCCACCTGAAGTCAGATGTTGCTTCCCTTCTAATACAAATGCTGTCTGTTTCTATTGCTAAATAGATGTTATGTTTAAGTGACTATGAAGAACTTAGCACTATTATTCAAAAGCAGAGCAGCAAGCCTCCTCTCAGGCTAGAGAAAAATATTTCTTTGGAACTACAGAATTTGAGAATTAGGCTTCAGACACTTGCAACACAAAGGAAACAACAAAATCTCTTTGCTTTGACTGTTATTGCCTGTAATACCAGTTATGATGGAACACTAAAGAAAATAAGTAGGGGTAGCAGTAAAGAATGCCCCAGACATCCTGCTTGCAAGCCTTTCATCATTTTAACAGACACACAACAAAATATAAGGTAGATTTTTACTTAAAGGCACTATGTTATAGTCTTAAAGTGCTGTAGAAAAAAAAGAAGTTAAAAATCTATGCAATTCACTTGAATAGGGAGAAATAAAATAGTGAGATAACATTTCACACTGGCCTGAGAAAAAGCAGTGTTTTGAAGAAAAGTACTTGTTTTGTGTAAGCAGAATTCAATCTGCATTAAGCAAAGGAATCCATGTGCCTGGCATGCAGCAGTTGAGGTTATACAAGACTGCTCCTTCACAGCAACCTCTCCTAACTGACATAGGGAAAGTGCTGAAGATTACTGTCCTTTTTCACTCCTGGTCTTAATATTTTATTATAAAGCTGCCACCCAGTTAATAGACAATCTGAAAACTCCATTGTACATACAATTCTCAAAGATTAGTAGAGTTTTTAGTTTTCAAATCAAAGTTTCCTATTTTTAAAATACTGATAAAGTTAAGGTTTCAGAAAAGACTAACAGTACTTAAGCTGAAACCTTCAATGAAAGTCAGCCATCAGCATTTTATGACTCACAAACACCCCCCAGATAGGGTTTTGAATGGATCTGATTACTTGAAATGGATGCTATAGCAGTACTTAATTTCCAACATCAGAAACTGCTTCCTAGAGAGTAACTCGTGTAAGAATGCTAAAATGACAGTCTTTCCCCCAGATAGATTCCTGTCTCCTAATGAACACTGCAGGACTCCAAATTGGAAATGTGCAATAAACAAACATGTTTAATAGATATGGCATGGAGAAAAGGCAGAAGTCTGAACCTACAGTTTGAATTGAGTAAAGATTTACTACCTGCCAGGTAATAAATGCATTGCAGGACCTAATGAAATTGACAAAAAATACCTAAACTTTATGGTTTCCACAGAAATCAACATGAGGTTTTGGGTTTGGTTTTTTTTTTGGGTTTTTTTTGGTTTTTTGTTTTTTTTTGTTTTTTTGGTTTTTTTTTTGTTGTTGTTGTCTTTTCTAGGACTGCTATGTTAATTCATAACTTATATACAGTGTTAAAGTAGTTCCTGATAAACTCAGGTAAATATTACATTTAATGACCAGGTTGGTGAAGACACTTGCCTATTAATGAACTTGAGGCGCTGTGACCCTTAAAATAATGATGACAAAAACCTAGACTAAATATTCACAAACTGTGAATACTGAAAAGACAAGTCTGCTTCTCCACCTGACTCGGGTGCATTGGCTCTTTGAGAGACTGT
This sequence comes from Irena cyanogastra, assembly GCA_013397155.1. Lineage (NCBI taxonomy): Eukaryota > Metazoa > Chordata > Aves > Passeriformes > Irenidae > Irena > Irena cyanogastra. Next base: position 59,478 of record VWZV01017179.1, on the reverse strand, counting down.
TTCAGCTAGACAGTGCAATTATTTTCCTATGAAAATGTGATTTATAGTTCTGACTAATCTCTGTTGAAACTTCCAGAACCGAGAAATGAGAACAAGGAAGAGATGTATATTTCTTGGAAAGTCTTGCTTTAGGCAGAACTGAAGATTATTTTGCTGAAATGACAAGAATCAAGCTAGAACCTGAAACACTCCAATTTCAAAAGGAAGGTGTTTACCAGAAGCTACCAGTTACTAAAGTTGGAAATTATATCTTCCTTACCACTATGTCAAGAGATATGCCTCATCTGATGAGCAGCTGGTATATTATATCTGCCACCAAAACACCTATTTGAATTAGTCTAAAATATCTGGTTGTTAAACACTTAGTCATCTTTTAATTTTTAGGATTTTCTCAAAATTATTTGGTGAAGAGTGAAATCTGATGCCCAGCCATGTTGCTGGTTTAATTGTGCAGCTAAAAATCAAGTTAAGAGGCATCTCTGGAGTATGTAGAACATGGAACTGCAGAGAATATGGGTGACAATTCTGGATGTCCTGGAAACATCTTAACTTTCACTGAATGCCAAACACATTTACAGACATTGCTATGCAGAAAACAGGATATTGCCAAATATCCTTCCACTTTTTGACTTAGCCAGCAGTGCTTATGTCCTAGGACACACACTATGGTGTATTCTCACACCTTTCATCTCATATGCTTCTTCATACTGGAAATCAAACACCTCACACCAAAACTTCCCAGTGCTCCCCTGGCTTGGAAAGGTCCAGCACCATGCCTCACATCCTGTCCTCTATCTCCATGAGGAACTAGAGTTCAGGTCCTAGAAAGGCATATGAAAGGGCAAAAGTACATCCATACAAATGAAATGCAAAATGAAAGGACCAAAGTTGTGCAATTTGCCATCTTATGATGGTTTTCCTCACACATATAATTATGAATGTCTGTCTTCTCTTCCTCTGGCTAAATGTTACTAGCAACTAACCATTTCTAATTTGATTTTCTGAAAAGGTGAATAAAAAGCTATATAAAATCAGTCCTCCTCATTTATATAATCTGTAATAGATGATGGCGTCTTTATTTCCCCCATTTTAATTTTTAGAAGGTGAAATATGTATTCCAGATCAGAGAAATGCTTCCTTTCATAGATTTTCTCAAACATTTTACAGTATATAAGATAGTTGGGTTTTTCTACCCTAATCAATGCACACAATTGCACCCTTCAAAATGCCTTGAGGAGAAAAAAGTCTGACCTCGTGTTGCAAATCCATGATGAAAGTGAATGGTTATCATCACACTCTCAGCCGAGTGATTGCTGATTACAGCCCTGTTTTGAGGGCAGGACGTTCCCTGACCTCACAGAAGGAAGATTCTCTGTCAGAAATCAAGAATCCCAACAGCCAGGCACAGGATCAGTGGGGGGCTGAGCTGCTGGAATGTCCCAGTGCAGGAACAATCCCACCCCAGCACATCCCCAGTCAGTTCTTCCAGCCCCTGGGGGCTCCAGGACTCCCAGGACAGGAGTTGTAAGCTCTGCTTCCAATATCCATTCATGGATCACTCCTTCATGTGCTCATCACCTTGCACCCACTTCAGCACTGATCTCTAATGAACTGCTACCTCTACCTTTGTCCTGTGATAAAAGATTTATGAGGGTGGTGATGAGGGATCTTAGAGAAATCAAAGAATATAACATTTTGTAATTGAGAATACAAACATAACATTTATAAAAGCATAACATTTAAATTTCTTAGGCTTGGAATGCAGTATGAAATGAATGGAAACCCAAAGAACATTCAGACATCCAATTCAATTTTTATGAAGTGGTGAAATTTTAAGAGTACATTTTCAGTTTTATATAGCTGCAGTTTCTATGTTGTGGGAGTTACAGAGAAAATATTTATAATGAGGGAAACTGTTACGTGAATTTAAAAATATTTTTCTTTCAACGCATTAATGGAGAAATTCCATGCTTTGCTCTAAGACAAAAATTTAAAAAGTAATTTGATTATTCTTTTCTGCCTAAATGTAGCTTCATTCTGTACCAGGCAGTATTCAGAAGCAAACTTAAGAATTTTTAATAGAGAAATAATTCTGAATTATTTAAAATATGACAGGGATTTTTAGCTATCATTTATAGTACCAGAAAATCATTGCTCTCCTTCTTTAAGAGTAGTGTTGATGATTTTGATTACTAAGACTTTCTAAGCAAGGTTTGACATGAGTGATATGATCTAACAATACACATTTTAAAAACTGTCTAACATGTCTGGATCAATGAATAAATTTTACTTCTCTAAATCTTTATTAAGTAAGTAATGCAGTATATAACTTTATAACACACTAAAACATGTGGAAAGGAAATACTCAATTTCTGTTTCAGCCTCCAAAGACAGGCAAATCAATGAATAAAAGAAGGCAAAGACGAGGTTAAAAACAAAATACCGGTGCAAAGTCTGCCCTGAACAGCAATATATTTACTAAAGGGCTCTTCTGGCTTTTGATGGGACAGCTTCAAGGACAGGTGCATCTTATTAAAAGCAAACAAGAGTCTCAGTTTTATTATGGTACTTCACAGCATTTAATCAGAGACAGCTGTCAGAACGTGCTTATCTCATGTTGAAATTCTGATAGTGCAGGAGATATTCATAACAAGGGGTGCCAAAGCAATTAGAGAAACACAGAAGGTCTGAGGTCAGAAGGTGTCTCAGGAGATCAAGCAGGGCCATAGAGCTGATGGACAGGAGCATGTCCACACAGCTTTTAAATAGCTGAGTTAATATCTGAGTTATAGAGATGACAAAATTCAATAAACTAAGATAAGAACAGGAGGGGGCAAGTTGAAAATACATTTCAACAGTATTTTTTTATCAATATTTATTTCAAAAGGAAAATAGTAATAAACTGTGGGCATTTGGTTTCTTAGGGTTTGCATGGCTTTGTTTTCTCTGATGACTGGAAAAACCAAGAGTAAGTATGACAGGACTTCAGCAGACTTGCAGGGTAGTTTAGCTCATAGTGTCATCAAAGTTGAAGTCCTATGGTAGCGCTGATGCAATGAACTAAATAGATTTTTTTTTCTCACTGATTTTGAGCAGAAATTTTACCCTGTGAATCTGTGAAAATTTATCCCAGAAAGCACAAAAATATCTCTTAGAAAATTTTTATTTTAATAAAATATATTCTCTGGTAAAAATTCTTAATTAAAGAACAAACCAAGAAAATCAACTCCTCCAGCATAGTTTATGCAATAGTTTAATGGAGTAATCCACAACAGATGCTATTTCCTCACCTGCCACAAATTATCAAAACATAAATGTAAAAAAATGCAAGACCATTAAGATAATTTAAATAGAAAGTATCAAATAAAAGCATAAACAATGGTAGAGAGGGCTTTGGCCAAGTCAAATTTAATACTTTATACTTATCAGAGCTTCAACTGTCTTCTTTCATGGACAGTGAAATATGGCACATATGACATCTTCTTAATTACTTCTTGGGCTTAGGTTATTTTACGATGTCAAGTGTTATATTGTTAAGGTGTGTTTCATAGAGATTTACAGATCATTAGGTAATTATATCTAATATGAAACATGGTGATTAAATTCTCATTAATGACATTTAATTGGATGTTATTAAAAAGTGATAATTTTATTCTATTTAATTTTAATGCAGAAATGAAGTGCACTATAGCTTAATTGCAGCTATGCAAATAATTTAAATAAACTAAGTTAGCAGTATTCTAATAATAGCATTTTTTCTTCTTTTAAAGATGCATTCATTTACTTTGGTCTTAGTCTGCAATTCAGTAATTTGCATTATGCTTCCTTAATTAATGAATACTTCAAGAAATCACAGAGCAAGTAGTACAGAAAGCACTGGAGATAAAGCATTCTGGTATAATGTATTGCTTTAAGCATTTCCAAATGGTAGGAAACAGAACAGATACATCAGTTCTGTAATCTGTGACTTGGAAAAGATTATTTCAAGCAATACTCACCTCTAAAATTAACAAATATATCATAGTAATAAATACAGAAAACTATGTAGATAGCACTTAAGAATTCTGCATCATCATAGTAATTGATTATTCCAGGAAACTTGTTGATGTGCCCTAAAAATTTAAAACTCTCTCTTAATCTGAATACGCATATCAACTTTACCTAAGTAAAACAACCCAAACTCTTACATTTAAACTTTAATTGACAGGGAAATACACTTTAAGCTATAAAGATGCAATGTTTCTCTTTTCAGAAAAGGATTTTTCCCAATCAGCATAACAATATAAACATTTCAGTGCTCATAATTAAATAAAATATTTGATCTTGCAACAGTAATTTTTTTTTTCCATGCCTCCAAATTACCAATGGAGATTTTCAGATGATTCAACAGCCAAGCCGAGGTAAGACTGCTCATCCCAAACCAAATGGTCAGGCTGGGGGCTGGCAGAGGGGGGTACTTTTCTCCCTGAACAAGTAAGGGAAGTTCTTTTCAGAGTTCAGGACCTGTGGGCTGCGGTTTTTCTTTCATAATGCAACTCAAACATCTCAATATTCTCTACAGAACAACTCAAAGCCTTGAAGAGTAAAGCAGTACTGCAAACTTATCAACAAATCAAGCCTGAAGAGTTCCTCCATTTAAAGAAGCTGGCGATTGTGACAGCTGAAATTGTAGAATAAATGTTATACTGTTCCAACAGTATTACGTTGAAATTTTTTATAAAGCAAAACCACATACAATTTCTTGAAACTTAATTGGCAAAGCAGTTGCAGTTTAGTTAATTTTGCAACTCTGTCGAGAGGTCTCTACTGTGAAAGCAAACACATTTTCAAACACAAAAAGAATCTCACTTGTTGAGTAGAAGTGTGAATGTTGGGTACACAGTGCACTTTATAGCTTTTCAGTCCATAGAAGGGGGAAGAAAAAGCATATTCATAATGTGACAAAAGAGGAGAAAAGGAATGCACCTTTATTTTCTTCAATTTTTACCTATTTCTTTCCCAATGTAACTTGAATCAAAGGCAGTTTGGCCAGATCCTTATTCATTTCAGTAATCAACAGGGCTATGCTACAGACAGATCCTCCTCCCTTACTGTGACCTAGCAAGAAAAACAAAGACACAAATGGTGCCTTGTCTCACACATTCCATCCAGTGAGACACCCCTGGGCAGTGCTGGGAAAGCTTGAATTGCAGGCACTGCAAGGATGCAGGAGGAAAAGAAGTGTTCTTCTTAATTCATGGGCCTGATTGGGATGAGCTACGTGGTCTGTACTTTAAATACTGCAGAAATATGGACATAACTCCTTGGAGAAAAGTAAAAGCTACCCACAGAAGAATTTTTTCTTTCCTGGAATTCTCTCTACTTTGTGACTACTGGCAGAAAAGGGAGGGGGGAAAAAAGGTCACCAATAAATGGATGTGTTCTCATTTCTTTTTTTTTTTCCACTGGAACAAAAAAGTCCATAATGGATTTTTGCATGCAAATTTTGGCAGCAGTTTAGGGCTATGTTTACAGAGTACATGCAGACTCCAAAATATAAGAATATGTGACAGTCTTCTAAAATGCTCTGTTCATCTTTTATAGTTATTCTTACTTTTCAGAAATATATTCTAAATACTTAAGACTAAATCAACGCTTTCATCATGCCATTGTAATTTTTTGTGCAGTGTTGGTGTTAATTTATCAAGTTAAAAGAGAAACTCATTAACTTACCACAATATGAAAACTAGATTTGTCAAAGTGTATCATTTTCTAAAGTTAGTTATGTACTCATGAAATTACTAATGAAGGTCATCTAACAGAAGAGCTCAGGAGTGTTTCCAAAGGTTTGGAAACCTCACCTTACGTGCCATGATGTTTTTATCCTTAAACTAACAGAGGGATCATGCACCCCTACAATGAATATATGCACCTTTATATAACTTCTGAACACATTACACATACTTTTTTCTGGAGTTATTTCACTACAACTATTTCTTTCACTAGATAAATTCTGGAATAACAAGACCAAGACCATTAAAGACATTTAGGTATTTCATGATGCAGCTGGGTTTTTGAGGTCAGATTCCTACATGCAGACCTTACACCACTTGTTTCCACAGCATTCCAAACAGCTGCACTGTATTCAAAGAAATGCAGTGCCAAGTGCAGACTCTGACATGTGGTACTTCTTCCTCATTTCTGGTTTTCATTTAAAGTAAAGAGAAATCTAATATCTTGCAGTGTAGTGGCATCATAATCTTGAGCCAGGTATTACCTGAGTATGAAGGTCTAACCCAAACACAAACTTTGTACAAGAAAGTTGAAGCAGTTGATATAAATGAAAAGAAATGCTGATAGAAAGCAAGAGAAACTGCCCATAGCTACATGCAAGTAGTAAAAGTTTGAGATGTAAATAGATTTTTGTATGGAAATTAATGACCTTGACACACTATTGTCACCACCAAAGAACAAATGCAACACAAAATATGGTGGAAAAAATCTCAGGTGGCAAGGTTTTGGTTTGAATGGGGTCTACTGATATTCACTAATTCCTAGAAGTTCATAACTGCTCAAGAAGATTTGGTCAAAGAAAGATCTGTCATCATGCATGTATTTTCTGCTTCCTACAGTCTTAAAATTAAGAATAAAAATGAAGTATTTTGCCCATATTTAGTGTATTAATTTTATACTGATATTCCTCAAATGGTTTCTTAGCCAGAGATTGAAGTGCAATAATCATAAAGCATAATAAGTGAGAGTAGGATAGAAAAGAGAACAATGAAAAGAGGAAATTGGTAAGAATCATATTTTGATAATGCTCATTTTTAATTTTTTTTTTTTTTACTTCTGTATGTGTCCATTTGATTAGCTGACCAAGACACTTCCCTAAAAAAAAAAAAAAAAATCCAGCTATCTCTACTGATGCCAGTTACATTTACAGAAATCATAATCAGAACCTCATAAATCTTATAGCAATTTCAAGCTGGTGCTTTTGTAAGCGTAAATTGAAAGAAATAAAGATTACTCACATTTTTAATGTCCTATTTATGAGAAAGAGAAGACTGGGTATGTAAAAACTGGTCAGTTTTCAGTACTCCAAACTGTCCTGATGGAAAAAAATGCCCTGTATCAGCTGTGAAAACACAGATATGCAAACACACAAACCAGGGCTTTTATCTAACAGACTGACCACTAACCATAAATAAACCTACCTAAAAGGTTTTGCAGATCAGCAGAATGAAGGGTTATCAACCCAAGGGAAATGGATTTGCTTAACAGAAACAAATACTGAAGGTTCAGATGAAGTTGAGCTGCTTTCAGTAAGAATCCCAAATCAAAGTAATTTATTCAGAAATATTGTTATTTGTTTATTCAGCAGTAAGTGATGGAACCATTGGGGCAAAATGAAGAAGCAATAAACATGATACAAATATTATACAAAAGACAACTCTTAAATAGTATATTATATAGAAAATATACATTGGGCATTATGATTAAATGAGTGTATTTTTTGTTTTCATACAAAAAATCTGTATAATTAATTTTATTCTGTTTTCCTGCTAAAGTGTTCATTTTATTTCTCCAACTGTAGTCTGGAATGTATATATGGTAAGTAATTTTTACACTGTTTCTGATGCATTTTTTTCATTTACTGAATTTAATTTCAAATGTAGAGGAATTTAAAGGAAACAACTGAAGATAAGAAAGTACAGAGAGGAAATTGGAAGAACTATACTTTGTTTCTGGAGAATTTTTCTAGAATTGTTTCAGACTTTTACCAAGTTATCTATGGTTAATTTCCCTTGTATATATTTGTCATTAGAACACGACATTTTAGAAGATATGTTTATTATTTAAAGGAATTATTCCTCAGAGACAGAATTGCTGGAACTTGTAGCACAATCCATGGCAAGATTCTTAAGAATTCTGATGGTTTAGGATATTCCAGAATTTGATGTGTGTGGAAAGAACCCAGGTGTTCCTTAGGTACTGGTTTGTTTGGTTTTTTTAAAATTCAGAAATAATTGTGACTTATGAAAATTCTGAAAAGGAGAATGACATCTTCTTTCAAGCTAAATATTTTCAAAAGTCTTCAGTAAACATAAAAGATTTCTCATTCAGTGAATAGGAGTTCCTGTATATTTGTTCATGTGTCAGTAATTCTACTATTTTCACCTACATAATTTCATTCTGACCAGGTAAGACCTTGCCTATATGGAAAAAAATGTAAGGATGTTCATTTTTCAGGAAACTTCTTTCTAATTTATGCAGCTGTCAGAAATAAATTGCATTTATCCTGAGTTTTTTGATCTTTTTGCGGGTTAGTGCTGGTCTGTGTTACTGTTGACAGAACTTCCACAATTTCCTAATAGGATGAAATTTTATTCTTTTCAATAGCCTTTCCAAAGACTCAAAAATGGAAGGGATATTCAGAGAGTTAAAAAAGTTATTGTTTGAAAAATTAATAAATTATACATCAGTTAGGTTACATACACTGATAGTCCTTGGCTCTGACAGCAGAAATTAATTAATCCATCTAATTTATTGATCAATTTAGATGTAAAAACACTTAAGAGCTAAAATTAGTCTTTCAGTCATCCTGCGTTATGAAGTATAATTTATTACAAAACTTCCATAAGAGGGAAATTAAAAAAGAAACACCTATCAGTCACCCAAAAGGTGCTACGTGCTGCTAAATTTGTTTCTAAAAGCTGTACCAGTCTGGAATTTATAGTGGTTTCTATTTCATGTCAATTTATAACAGAAAGAAATCTGTAAGATTAATTACTTTCTAAAAAGTATAGATAACAGGAATCTGCAGTTTTATATAAAAATTAAATTACATAGGGACAAAAGTGGTTTATTCCAGGTACTTCCTCTTACACTCAGAAATTCTCAAGAAATACAATGAAACCACATGTTCCAAGACACCCTGACACCTTAACAGAACAGAGGCTGTAGTTTAAGAGAATTCCAGTCACAGCAATTTCATGTACAAATAAGTCAAATAAATTGCTGTATCATGGTTCTTTGCCATATATAAGATATTTTCAAAAGATATCTTTCATCCTGAACTCTGATTCAGCTCTGAAGCCTATTCCAACAAAAAGATTGCTTAAAGTACCATAAGTGATCTTGATATATATATATGAAGATGTGATATACTTAGCACACACACAGAACTTTGTGTATTAGATTAACACAAAAATAGATCCACTAGCAGATACCCAAGTCTGAATTGCATTTTGTCACTTTTTGTCTTTGTGAGCTGAAATAGCAAGAGGATTAGTGTTGTTTCCTTCTCTCACAGGTATCCTCTGAAAGATACATAAATACTTATTAAGCAGGATTTGACTCGGTGTCAATAGGTGGCTCTAGCACCAGTAAGGACTCAGTCCTTTAAAATTCAGCTCATCTTTCTTTCATATGTAGAAAGAAAATAACTTTTTTAAAGCACGATGATATTCCACTGAGGTTGGTACAAAAATGCAGAAATGTAGGTGCATTTTCTTCATTAGATGCAAAAGATCGTTTAGATTTCTTCTATACTAACAGACTATTCAACTGGAAGAAAATGTGTTGGAATTACAGCACAGTATAGAAAAAATAATCTCTCTCCATATGTTCCCTTAATTACTTCATTATTCCTTTCAAGGTCTGTGAACTGAAACAAAATTGAAATTTTGCATGTTTGAAAATGTGATGACAATGAATGTTGTAAACACAAAGTGAAAGACTGGTAGGATGGTAGTTAGTAAAAATGAAGAGTATCCAAGTCTGGAAAATGTCTGCTAAAACCAGGAAACAGAGATAAAAGTATGAATGCATAAAAGCACAACTTTGCTTTGGATCTTCAAAGAACCAGTCAGTAAGAACTGTCTGCACATTCAAGCTCTGATAATGTTATTACATGAAACAGTGAAGAATTATAATGAGACTAACAGAAAACAAACAAACACACATATATATATATTTATATGTAAGTACTGTATACTAATATATATTTATATTTATATACATATACTGTATATTTATACATATTTTCCTTTAGGACAACTGGAGGAAGGAGAAATGCTGCTCCCTTTATAGAATAACAGAAACCAAATATAATATTGCATTCAAAGTGAGGATTTTTTTTTGAAAACTGAAATTTATAGCAAGTCTAATTGTATATAAAAAATAGATTTCCCTGATTTATAATCACCTGCATTTGGAGATTATGGAAGTGGGAAAAGCATGGGCAAGTAACCACTTAAATAATGTACCTTTTACTTGACTGAACATAAAGTAGAGCCTTGAATCATAAGTTTTTCCATCTGCCCCTGTTTTTTTCAGGGACCACCTGAAATGACCCTGATTTATATAATATTTAAAATCAGAAAGGAAATAATTTTATTTTCATTTTCTTAATCACAATGCTTGGACACACAATTTCAGTTCAAGCAAGATAAGTAATCTTTTTGATACACCAGTTAGCACTCTTCACACAGAGAGAGGCCTTCAGTGCTATGCAGGTTATTCAAGGATTTCCTCTGGTCCAGGACAGTTGCAGTTAAATGACAGAAAGTAAATGCCAGAGGTAGTTTTCAAAGGCACCCCTAAAAGAATTAGAGGACTTTGTACTTCTAGTTATATAATAGATTAACTTAACAGCCTTGGGCATGTGAGATTGCAAAAATTCTGCTTTCTTTGAGGTATTCTCCTTCACTGAATTGCTTCCACAGGAGCTAGGAAGAAACTGTGGGATGCATTTTTTTGAAAGAAAGCCTACAAGGTAAAAAGGTAAAGTAATTTCAATAGAAAAAGTAGGCAGGAAAAAGGAAGGAACGTTATCTTCTGAAGGAATGTCCTGCTCAGAGCACAGCCAGAGGAGTGCACAGCCAGGTCCCAGCTGTGCCAGGTGTGTGCTCCAGGCTGCCTCCATTTGTACCAGCCTCCAACAGTAGATCAACACTGGCCTAACACTGGGCTTAAGTGACAGGTCTTTCAAACATCAGTATGTGTGTATCCTGCTACATACTAATAACATGAACACTCAGGTCAGCAAAACACTGCTGGGCCTGTGGGGAAAAGGGAAACTCAGAGCAGGATGTCAGAGGCTGAGTTTCAAGCGTGTGTAAAGCAAGACAAAGGTGGACTTCCATCTGAAACCCTGCCATTGCAGGTGAAACTTATAATCACTTTTCTTTTTAATGGACTATGTCTTTCTTTTCTTTTAGACTGTGCTTTTCTTCTTTAGCCTTCAGCTTCCAACCACTGTTAAGTATTTGTTCACAATGTGTGCATTCCTATATGAAGTATCAGGAAAATCAAAATTTGCCTACAGAAGCTGGTCAATAAAGCAACATTCTAAACCAGTTACTGAAACTAAATAACAATAAGAGATATCAGGCACGGCTGCACTACACCATAAAATCTATTTTATCTGGTAAAATTTTTTGGATAGCCTTTGAAGTCAGAGCAAACCACTACAGAGCAAACCACTATACCTTATGCTATATGTGAAGATTAACACAGCCCATTGAAAGGGAATTCTGCAGTAAAAGATGGAGGGAAAAGAAAAACGTCAATCTTACCATATTTTATAAGCAATAAACTAATAAATAATTATAGTGACTAATAAATGTGATTTAGAGTCAAAATAATTCATATTAAATATTATGTGTCTTTCAGAATGCAATTACTCAAGTCTCTTTTGCTCTTTTGTTGACATAATTTATATATTCAAATGATATCTTTAAGAAGAATTCTTGACTATGGAGCAGCACCATGAGTACTAAACAGAGCTACACCCCATTTTAAGGAAAATACAGCCAAGGGAGTAATGAAGACAAGCAAATGAGTTCTTTCATGATGACAGCAGCCTACACATCAGGATCAGGACAGCTGATGCCCATGGAGAAGCTGAGCTGACAGCAGCAAGGGCAGTGCAGACAGTGATAAACCTTTTGCAGCTTACACAAAACTAATGGGAAAGAAAAATGATTTGGTCAAGAAATCTGATCTTTTCTTTTTTTCATTTTTTGATGTTTCACTTACCATGATAGGTAAGTGAAAGGTTTTATAGGGCATTACATGAGATTTTTACATAAATGTAAAACCACAAACACATATACAACACATATGAATTTACACAAAAATATATCTCATAAATTGTATATAACACACGCAGATTTTTTTTCTCAGTATTGCTTTGCTCTCCCATGACAGCTTCTGAATTCCAAAGTTTCTTATGGCAACGTGCAAATCTTTACTTGAAAAAAGAAGACAAAATTTTACAGTTTTAAAGTTGCCCAGGGAAGTTCTGGATGCTCCATCCCCTGAAGTGTTCAAGGCCAGGCTGGATGGGGCTTTGAGAGACCTGGCCTAGGGAAGGTGTCCCTGCCATGGCAGGGGGTGGAATCAGGATGATCTTTAAGGTCTCTTCAAATACAAAATATTCTATGCTTCTATATACAGTGCAATGGCTATCCAGCCATTCCCTAAATAGAATAAATTATATTACCAGATTTAATGACAATTCCTTCTTCAAGATACCACACCTTTAGTTAAGTAGATTCTTGTGTTTTACCATGGTTTGGAGACCCACGTACCTTAAAAAGGATTTACAATTAAATTGCAAACTAATAGTCCAGAAAATGTATTATTATAACAAATAAACTCCTAACCATTAGAAGTTAAATCTAAAAGCCAAACAATTCCTTATAAATTAGTATCTATTTCTCTTCAGAACAGTTATAAAATTCAGTAATAATTTCTGTATTGGACAACGGACATCAAATATGCTGAAAACACAGGCCAAAGAGTAATTAGTATTTCTATGAAGAATAATTTTTTCACAGTAAAGTGATTATTTGAGGAAGGATGGGACCATAAGAGAGGCATGAGATGGCAGAAATCCTAGATTTGGTGAAAATATAGATTAACAACACATAAAAAAAAGACTAATAGTCTGATTTTCATAGATTCAGAAAGAGTATGTGCCTGTGCTACATACAATTGAAATGGGAAAGGTATTGACAGATGAGAGGAAGTGTATCATATTCCTTTGTAAAAGGACAATTAGCTTATTTAAAAACAAATTTTATTTTATTTTATTTTACCTTTACAGTGAGTAAAACTTCCCAACTTCCAAAGTCCTTTACATTATGACATGAGTTTGGTATACGAGCGCACCCAAGTTCTGAATTTATCTGTCTTTTTATCTCAAACACTACTTACTTACATAAAAAATTAAGTGTTAGCAAAGGTCTGAAAGCCAATTTTATCTTTACAAATGTTCAAGGAGACATTTTTTGTCATCTTAAATTATTTGGAATAAAACATGGTTATCTTAGGCAATAAAGCTGCTTTGAAGCATCTTCTGCAGAGGCAGCCCACGAAACATTTTGCTGAACTGTTGCTGCCATAGAACATCCTCACTAACATTCCTGGAAAGGCTTATGTTGACTGTGCACAAAAAGAAATGAACAGCAGCAAAATGACAAGTGGCAACTAAAGTTTACTGATCACTGGAATGAGAGGTTTTGTTTGTGCGCTTCCCTGGCTGATAACAGACAACTTAAAAGAGGAGAAGAACACCTATCAATATCTTGCAGGAATATAAAATTCATTCTAAACATGTTCTTAAGCTATTAGTTTCTTCCTAACATTGTTAATTAATATACTGCAATGTCAGACACAGCATCCAACCTGCACAAAACAGCAAACGTAGCCACAATGAAAGATTCTCTTGCCACGATTTAGTACAGAGTAAGAGATAATTGGTGTTTGATAGGCCTGCTCCCTAAAACAGAGCTCACAACAGATGTTCTTTTGCCAGTGTATCTCAGCCCATAACTGCCCAAACAGAAATCACCTCAGGTGGAATATCAACAGCAGTGATGGATCCCCAGAGCTCTGATTCTTGCACCACAAGTCAAGCCATCAGCTCTTCTGTACAGGTAGAGCTGACTATAGAAATCATTTCCCCACATCAAGGGACTAGTGTGCATCCCATTCTCTTCATAATGTAGCTCTCTCAAGACCTTTTTTCCCCAATATAAACTTGAAAGAGAATTTTTTCCCGCAGATAATTTCTACTAGCATAGTTGCACATAAGATTATTTTTTCTTTATATATATATACACTTTAGCACAATGAAGTTCATACACTTGAGGGCACTACAATAATTCCATTTCCCCAATGTTATCCCATCAGCAAACTGTATAATCAAAGCAAAATTGTATAATCCATTAACAATTTAAGAATTTTATTTGGTCCTACAAAGGCCTCTCATGTCTGTTTGAATTTCACATGTTTTTCTCTCTTGTTATTTCCTCTAATTCAAAATATATTTAGAATAATAATTAATGAAGGAAAATACTAATACTATTGTCCTCTGATACACTTGTAGGGTTCTAATCAGCAACTGTAGATGCTTGGATACAGGTATAAGAATGGTTCCATTATGCAGCTTCGCAGTCCAAAATGCACAACAAACAAGTGAATTTTTTGTTGAATTCTTGACATTAAATGTCAAAATAAAATTTAAAAAGGAGCTGAATCTGTCTCCTTGTTTTCCTCAGCTACACCGTAAGGTGAAGCCTGGGATTTCATTTAAAAAAATTAAAAATCACAGGTTAAATAAAGGAATTTTAAGAAACTGAAGTAACCCATATCATGATAATTAAACAAATACTCAAGACCACCAGAAAAACACAATCTTGTCACAGAGGAGCTTACATGAACAATGATGACCTTCATCTTCATATTGGGGTGCTTTGCTACACAGCAGAATGCAGCACTATGGTATTCCAGTTCTGGAAATTTCATATTTCATTTTCCAGATTAAGGCAATTCATTTGGCCTGTTGGTGATATACAAAGGTAGGAGTTCGGCACTCAGTGAACCTCAGCAGCTATTCAGCCCTGTCCTACATCTCTGGAATTTTCTTTTTGGTATTTTCCCTTCTACAAAATGAGTAAGAGTTTAATTTCAGGAAAGGATAACAGCCAGAGAAATAAAAAATGTCTGTCATTAGAGAAGAGATAAAGCCAAAAGGCCTATTGGCAAGGAAGAAAGGAAAGGCTGAATAAAAAGAAACAGAAGTGCAGGACCTAAGGACATTATCAGATCACTCAGGAAAAATGTGGAAAAGAAACTTCTACATATTCACTTCTAAGTGAATTACAATGTTATGCAGAAAAAAAAAAAGGAAAAGGCATTCCTTACCCCAAATTCTTTGCAGAATACATAGAATTAAACATTTCAATTAACAAAAAAGCCTAAACACCACATGAAATTTTGAATTATCTGTTTAGAGGATTAACAATTGTTCTGCAAAAAGGCTTTCAAAAGCAAACAAAAAAGAGTTTGTAAAAAACATAGAATCTCTTGACACCAAGAGAATACAAGGATGAACAGAGCAGTTTTTGTTCGTTAGCCTGTTTTTTGTTTAGGACATCTGTGTCTGGTATAATAAGCTGCACTGAAGAGACTCCTTACTGTAACAGAAATTTTATAGCTATTAATGAAATCCCAGGCTTGTGTGTTATGCATACACTTACAGAAGGTACTAATCTGCTAGCAGCCCACACACATACATCACACACAAGCTTGTCAGCAAGATGGTGATTAATGGAGTGCTCCTTATTAGCATCGGACTGCTAACTTCTCCTGACTCATGTTGGCAGGTGCGCCTCTGTTGCTGGAGGCAACTGTGATAAAGACAGGGAGATCGGGAAGAAATCATTGAAACAGCCAGGTTTGGGAATTAAATCAGAGATTTGAAATCTGTTATTATGATTTCAGTCGTGAGGAAAATAAATCCAGCCATGTGAGTCTGAACTTTTGCACTATTCACAGCTCTTAGCAGTATGAGAAAGCAACCCCCTCAGAGTTTGGTATTTTCACACACGGGCATTGTGAAGCTTTATTGTTGTGTTTGATAGCACAGTGATTGTGAGACTCCATGTGGCTCTGCCCCAGAGGCAGCTCTCAAAAGCCCTACTGTCTCAGCTCTGAGTCACTCAGACTGCCTCTGGCACTCAAAAATCAGCAGTGCTGATGATACCACGACTCTTTGCCATCCAGATGAGATCAGTCCTCCAGACTGATGCAAAATGGAAAGAATGAGAAGTGTTTTCACTAGAATCCTCCTTATGTCTCACTGCACACACTGTGCTCCTAGGCAGCAAAAGCCAGAAAATGTCCTGGACAAGCAAATGAAAAGCAGGAGTACTTTTAACATGAAGAATTAAACCACAGTAAGCAACATATCATCTACATACAAACCATAATGTATCAGCTACTCGTACTATTCTATTCTTACAATTACATAGGAAAGAGACTTCTGATGCCCAGAGAGAGAAAATATTTCTGAATAACTCAAGAAGGATTTTTAAATGCCAAGCTGACACACAGTTGCCCGAGCTGGGCACAGGAAGCACTCACTCGGCTACCAAGAACACAATGGCCTGAGCAACAGCTGGAATTAACATGGGGTGTTAATCCTACAAATAGTAACACATACCACCAGTCTGGTGGCTTTTCCTGAGAGATGCAGCAGGCGGCTGGCACATCACACAAAGACAGTCACACTTCTCTCCCGTGCTCAAGCTGTGCTCCACAAGCCATATTGCCACATCACAATAAAAAATAAACTGAGGTTATATACAGTGCTGTGCAACCAAAGATATCGCTTATTGTTCTTCTCCATTTAAATTTTAGGTTTTACATGGGAACATAACAGCGACAAAGGCATATATTTTCTTAGATATCTGAGGAAGTGCCACAGCATCTTTAAAAATGTTAATCCAATCAATAAACACAAAGTGTCAGAGGACTAAAAGAAAACGGGATCTTTAGTATATCTAAACAGTGCCCACACAGAAAAAAATAGTCTAGCGAGCACGTGCTAAAAGGTGACTGAGATTGAAAGAATCCCAGTTAACATACACTGCTGGGATGTTGTTATAATCTGTATTAAAGGGGCTTTTTTACTGTTCAGGATCCAATGCACAAAATATGTCCAACAGAAAGTTTTTACACTCATACAAAGATCGTAGAGGTATATTTTAAGTGTATGCCCATGTAACTGTAACCCATCAAAAATGTGAATAAACTTCAATTTTAAAATTAATTCATATTTCCCATCATAAAGGAATTTTAAGAGTATATTTATTTTTTATAAGAGTATATTTATTTTCCTTTGTCCTTGCCCAAAGACAAAGAAATAATCAGGAGCACTGAACAGATAAACTTTTATTTACAACCATCAAATAAAAACCACAAACAGTTGCCTGCAGGCATGAAAGACACCTTTGGGATGAGTACTTTGTAAAATTCTCTTGGTTTAACAGACACATGGCTGTTTATATATGATATAGATAAGTTCCTGTTCCTCAGACACTTAAATTCTCTACTCTTTGTGACTACATATCCATTGGCACAATCATCAACCAAATAATCATAAATAAGCGTGAGAGAGAAGAAAGGCTATGTTTCAGGCTTGCAGATGTTATCTAAATTTAGGGCTAGATTTGAGCCACTGTTACTCATAGTTTTTTCCCCCAAAATATTTATCTGTTTTACAGAAATTGATTGCATGCTCTATATTCAACACTGAAGCTTTTTGCTGATGTTCTTTGCAACACTATAGCAAAGCTAAAATAGAAAATACCAAAAGCTTGAACCATTAGGGTTTTATCTGAATCTCAGACCCTAAATTCCTGAAGTCAAATGATTTGAAAAGGAAAAAAAGAAGACAGACCTGTCTAATCTGTCTGAGATACAGAGAAAGAAGGGAGTGGCAGGGAAGATAAATTCTTAGTCCAAGTCTAACAATGAGTTTAGTCTCTTGCATCTGAAATACAGAGGAATGTGGGGATTAAGATGAAAAAAAGAGAGACAGATCAAATGTATCCAGATAAAAAAATCCAACAGAGTAAATAGCAAAAGGCAGATTTATTTTAAGCTTAATATTTCTAATCAAAACTTTAATTTCTAAAAGTCCAAAAGATAATCACAGAGCTTTGAAAAAGTACTGAGACTATCAGGGAAGCATTTATTATGTATCTTAAATATAAGTATACTTTTTAAAAAGATTAAAAGACTGAATTGAGAAATATAAAATGTTCTTTGACAATTAGAAATATTCACATTGAAAATTCAGAAATAGAGTAACTGTTTTGTCAGCTCAGATGAAACTTTTCTATGCATCTCAGGCAGAGTAGACAAAACAATGTCATATTCATTCTATCTTTAAAAAACTAACACAGTGTTGAATAATACTCAACAAGAAGATATGCATAAATGTAGTTTTGTAGTACTGTGCAGTACTGTCTTCACCTTTAAGAACCTAAATCTGTCAGTGTACTTTTGTGCTGCATTTATCAACAGTTCAAAAATCCCAAAACAAAAAAGGTCCATTAATATCACAACGCATACGTAAAAGGAGCTATAAGACATTTTAAAAATTATTTTTATTCAAACTGGAAAATATTTTTAGGAGGAAAAAACTCCTTGTGGTGGGTTGACCTTGGCTGCCTGAAACCCACGGAGGCATCTTTGTTATAAAAGGGAACCCACCACAATCATTCTTCCAAAGGTTAAACAATCACTCCATAAAAACATTTGCCTGACAGCTAATCCAGTTTTCTAGCTCCTACTTCCAGGTATGTTGGAACTTCCAGTATTTAGGATTTTTCCTCCTACATCATGGATATTTGCATTAATGCCAGTGGGTATTAGAAAGAATGATGACTTTAAGCATTCATTTGCATAATTTCATTTGCTATTCACTGCAATAATAGCAGTAGAAATAAATTTGTTTTGTAGCAATGCGGATGCCATACCTATTTCCAAAAAAACTTTGTTCTAATCTACATTGGTTTACTATTAAAATTAGATGACACCAGACAATTCATTAAAGACTTGTGATGTAGACATGTAGACAAGCTTAGCAAATAATTGCTTGATTATCCATTAAAAAATGACTCCATAGAGGCTGTGTAGATCATCCCAAAACTCACCATCAGGAAGGTTTAACTAATTAAAGTCTGGAACAATATCCTGTAAAAAATAAACTGCAGCACTCAAAAATCTGTTCCTGACTGTTCAGCTTCTGCCTAACAAATCTCTAACTTTGTGAAATATACATAAAGAATTATCAGCTGGTCAGTTGTGAAATACTAAAATACTTTCTTCTGATCCTGACCAAGGATCCCTTCTCACAGCAACCCTAACCACTATAATAGAAAAAGTACTCTTTTGCCACAAAAAAACCCTTTTTGTAGTTGTCTTTGTTGTTTAAAGCACAACAAAACAATCAGACAGAAAACTAAAAATAAAATTTGTTTAAGAAAAAAAGTTAATGAAAATGAAGAAGGATAACTATACCTCTTGTTCTATAGGTTTTTTTAATATCATAGAAAAGTGCTCAGAGACAGGTCTCTGATATGAATTTTTGGAGACTTTCCAGTCTTGAAATTTCTCCCAGTATTTCAACATATCTTTTAAACTTTGTAATTTAAAAAAAAAGCTAGTAATAATTAAATGCCAGCAGAATAGAAAGTTTTGTTAGTTTGTTTTGTTGGGTTTTTTTGGTTTTTTTTAATACATAATTACCAGTTCTTCAGAATTATTTAAATGTCAGTGTCATATATATTTTTAACTAACTCTTTCACCATCACACAGTAAGTGAAGGAGGAATCAGTTTGCAAAATAAATGAGGATAAAACTGCTCTCTATCAGCTGTTTTGGTGATTCACTGATTAAAGGTTTTTAAAAACAGACTAAACCAGAATTTCATGCCAGATTGCTCAGGTTAATTAGTCTCTCTGAAGAGTCTAACAGTATAACCTGAGTGACAGCATTTAGGATAAGTTGTCTCTTTACCACGGCAATCATTAGGACACAAAAACATACAAATATTATGCATGATTAAGACTGACAGGAGTGGCACTAATTTCACAGAAGGACAGATCAGGTCTGCATGTCCATGCAACAACCAGCCCAGCAGACAAACCATGATGCACCTCAGAGACCCAAACGTTCATTGAGGTCAGCCCTTGGGGGTAGGGAAGGGAACAGAGCAGCAACCAAAAAATTCTCACATTCAAAATGTGAGTAGAAGTGAATTTTTACAATGATGAGGTTGTGGATCTGCTTTCCTGGAAGGTTTCCAAAGATGAGGATGCCTCCACTGAGCAGGAAATCTACTGCAGTAGGATGTAAGCACCGCCTTATCCAACAGCCTCCAGGAACACTTCCTTTACTCCAATTTTCTGTGAATATTTTTGAATGACTGAACACCTGCATCTTTGAGGACTTTTTTTCCCCTTGGAATTCATAGAAATATGCAGGGTTAACTCAAGATTTTGCCAAGTGACTTGACTGTGCCTCAGGAGGATCTATTCATTCTTAGGAACACCATGTGTAATCACAGAACTCAGTTTTAATGCTGCTTGTGCGCCTGAAGTTTTTAATAGCCAATTAACTTAAATGTCTAAAATTTGAGTTTCATAATTTTAACATTAAATGTCCACTATTCCAGTGTCTTAGCTGTGCATTGCCAGTCAGAAGTTTTGTGAGAAATCCATTAGCTGCTGAAAGGATGAAATCTAGAACTGAGTGATCAGACTAAATAGTTTTTGTAGTCTTAGACATGCTGATGAGTTAGGGTTTCTGTTAGTGGCAAAAGCATCAGAATTCCCACACCTGGCACTCTATTCTTTGCCAAGGTATGTCAAATGATAAAATAAGATGTTCTGAATACTGACAAACTCCATGTCCCAGAGATCACAGAGCAGTACTGTCATCTCTCAGGAACATCTTTTTAGAAGTTATGGTATGCTTACTGCAACAGCTCAGGACTTGGAGCCTCAGCTTTGAGTTGATTACCTATTTTTAGAGGTGAATCTTATTAAAATGCCTTGTGTTTGTGTTTTGGTTTTTTGTGGTTTTGTTTGTTTGTTTGTGGCTTTTATTTTCCATAAGCAGTCACCCAGACATAGAGAAACTTTCTCCTTCATGGTACGTAAGATCTAAATCCAAACTGCTAAGATGTGCAAGGAAAAAGGACTTGGACAGCATAGATGCCAGAGTTTCTGTAAAATGAAAAATAATAGCAAATTCAAATACTATTGGTGTAGCAAAAATATTGAAACCAGACTACATTAATATCAGTAATAGGCAAGACATTAAACAATAAAAAAAATTATAAATAAATTTATAGTACTCCTGTTTTAGATTTACTAGGACTCTGTACATCATTATGAAAAGTACATACAGAATACAAAATCTATTACCTTTGATGAAGATAAATGCTGTTGGGTCGCAATATAATTTTATGGGAAGACAATCTATTTGACGTGTACAGGCATTTCAGATTTTCAGTAGAACTATAAGTAGCATAATTTCTATTGTATCAGGACAAACAAGGAACAAAGAAGCCAGAATATATTGTATAAACTGTTCATTTGGATCATTGTCTATTGTCATTTCTGCAAAGAAATCTATCAAATTCCATACATAATTCTGCCTCAAGGAAAATTAAGCCAAAACCCCTTAAATTTAGATATCACTCTCTTTTTTTGAAAGTGTTAAAGACAAATGGAGGTATTGAATAAAAAGATGTTTGCCTAGTTTTCTTTAGGAATGAAGGACTGACTAATGAAAGGAGAACTTATTACAGATAAAGTGACAAATAATTATTTGAATACAGGATAATTTTAACAAATCTATCCCGATTTTATTTTTCTTTATCTTTGTATTTTCTTTCCCATCTGATAAAAATTAATGTCCAAGACACATTCAACTTTTATAAGCCAGAGTATCTTTCACTGGTGACAAAAGCCTCACTTAAATTCACATACACACAGTTTCAGTATGAAAGCCTGCTGCTTAAAAATCACTAATCAACAGTGATGTTTTCAGTTGGCCTGAATAAATGCAGAAATTTCATCACACACAAATGAAACCTGACCAGAAGAGGTGTCAAGCCTGGATGCATTTGTCAGAGAGAGTGCATGATTTGGCTTCATAACTGAGACCTTATAGTGATCCGTAATAAAAATGATGGAAAAGTTAAAAATTCAGAATCTGAGCATATTTTCTCTTTGTTCTTTGCCTTTCCTCCAAAGAAAGTTAACATTTGATAGAGAACTATCACCTTCTAGTGATAAAGGAACCACAGAAATGCTGTCTCTAGTGAGATGAGATGCCTCAAAATGGTTTTTCACTATTTTTCCTTCTATAATTTTTATTGCTGCTGAAGGTGTTCTGTCTTGGATCAGGTATTTTTTGTAAAATGCTTTTTCACCACCTCAATGATGTTAAAAGGAAAGGAATTAAAAAAAACTAAGCCTAAACAAGCTAAAAGTATGTTGGAGGGAGAAAGCTGTAGTTCCATTTAGGATTTCCTCCTTTCACTTTCGAATAACTGGTGAAGCTGTGAGATTTTAACAGGTAAGCAGGAATAAATAAGAGAAATTTGGGGCATGGGAAAAGTACCTAGGCTGTCTTAAGGAAATTTACTTTGAAGAATGAGAAGAATGGATGCCAGAAACAGATCTGGATATGGTTTGGATTTATCACACTAGGTTTATTTTAAAATATGCTTAGTTGGTGTAATCAAATACAACCTATCAAACAGATATAGCAAAGACTTCATTACATTAAAATGTGAATGGCCTTTAAGAGTGTGAACTGAAGCACAAACCCACAGGGAAAATATGTGATTATGAGCAATCTGATGACATCTCAATAACTAGTCCTCCTGCTTGTCACAATTGATTCCTCCCATGTTGTTTAGCATGAGTTATACTGGAAAATACTCATTAAGTTAGCAAGGATGCTGAAAAGTTGCTGTGAATCTTTTGAAAATGTTCCCATAACTGTTTTTTAGTTACTCTGAAGAGCCATGCTGCTATTTATATTTAAAGAATCAATCCTGTACTTAATAAGTTTCAGTATATTTCAGAGAAAAATAAGTTTGTCTATGATTTGTCCAATTTTTCAGGATAAATACATAACTGTAAACTGTCATTACATAGACAAACTCTATGCAGTTATTGCTTGGAACTAGGCTATCCAAAAATCAGACTAACTAATACACTTTGCTTTCAGTTCAGGTGCTCCTGGGAAGAAAGCTTTAGAGAGGGTGCTGGGGTTTTTTCTAATGCTTGTATGAAAAGCAAATGAAAGTGTTCAATGCCCCACTGCCATGGGAGGAGGTGAGGGGATTGGAGGCCTAGAAGGGATCTCTGCTCCACTACTGTTTGTATTAAAGTGATCAGTTCTGTGGCATGATCCAGTAAATATACCCAGAGAGTTTGTCAGTTCTCTTATGACAAAGATTTGGAAGACAACTTTGTCAGAAAGCAGAGAGAGTTAGAGGCTAAACATTTTAGTGTACTGAAGACTTCCCTCTTCCTCAACCCTTTAACTCAAAATAAAGAGAAGGGATTGTGGCATGAATATGCCTTATGTTTTCTTTTGGGGTGTTCAATTATCTATTATTTCTGAGAGTACCTAGACACCCAATCTACAGCACCAAGTCTGAAAACCAACACTACTCAGGCAGGAAAAATAGGTCCTAGGTAAGAGGAGTTAATAATATTCTCATCTAGGTAAACTACAGATTGTGGATCCTAACTTCTTTCCCAACTTTGTAGTCCAACTTTGTAGTCCCTTTCCAAAGAACCTACACTCTAATCAGTGTTTTTTACAGCACTGTTTTGTATTTCCCTGCAATGGTATTTGTTGCAAGCTGATAATAGTTCTGTCCAAAGCCTAAGGTTTTCAGTAGGGCTTGCTCTTTCACGTATACAGACACCTTTACAAGTTCCAGCTTCACAGCTGCAATTCTATGCGCAGGTAATGGTATCAACATTCACAGGAGAAAATCACTGATAAAAAAACCAGTACTCTACACAGGCACAGATTCTGGTGCAAAACATAAGGAGATACTAGGCAAGAAACTGAATACCAAAAAAACCCACCAAAAAAAAACAACAAAAAAAAGGCTAATAATGCAGATTTCCATTTGACTGGAGTTCTACAGAAAGTTGAAATAAGAAATGAGGGTTATGTAACTGCTTAGCAAAAGCAATTTTTTGGCCCATTGGTTCTGTATATTTTATTTTAGAGTTCACAACTAAAGAACACAAATTTTTCCTCTTGTTCAGGCTGCCTTAATTTTTTTTTTTTTGTCTTGGTTTTTATGTCTAAGTAAAATGGGTAGGTAATTATTAGTAATGCAAGAAATAATTACATGTTCACAATTGCTTCAGTGAATAAACTGTAATCATTGAGCTTTCTATGAGAACACACTGGACATTAAGGTCTTCAAGTGTAAGTTATACCATGTACTCTTAAACTCATGATTATATTTCTTTCAGAACAAGTAAAGGGAAGTGTTGATTGTATTTACAGTCTATCTCTTTTGTTATTATGGTGTATTTCCTCTATTTACAACTGAAGGAAAGTTCACTGTCCAGACATTTAGTGATATAAATTGTAAACGTTCATTGCAGTCAATAAGGCCAGGGAATTTATACCAACTAAAGATGCACTCTACCTTTTTTAAAGGGTGACTTGTAATGCATAAAGGAATGAAGGTAAGCTAGTTGTATATTCTGTTTAATGTTTTAAAAATATACTAGGCTCCTCTGTGAGAAAAGAGTAGTGAAAATTAACAGAAAAGCCAAATACAACCAGTGATGAACTTCATCAGCTGAACCACAATACAGCAAAACCCAGGCACCATTTTGGGAATAGAAGTTTTTAGTAAATAGTTTCCTTTAAAACAAACATGCAAAGGAACATATTTTTCATCAGTTACTTTTGTTTCCTACGCTCTCCTTCCTCCAAAAATACATTGTAGACGAGCTAGTATCTTAGATATTGTCTGCAAGCCTGTTCTTTTTATATTCTGCAAAATGAAGAGAAACAATCAACTTGAATGTATTCATTTCACAAAGACATCCTCTACTACCATGTAGGAAATGGGAATTTCTGAGTAAATTTCTGTAAAGCTTGGGTTCTGCTAAATTTCTTTAGAAAAGAGAAAATACTATGCATATGAAAAGTAGATATTATAAGACCTTGGTTTAATTAAAAAACCTTATTTAAATGTTTAAATTATGGGAGACATTTTGCTGCATTAAGAAGAAGGTTTTTACACTAGGTTGTAATGACATTACAACAGTACACTGTAAGCATTATTATTTAAATAAAGCATGTTTTCTTTGATCCTTACCATAGAGAAGCCTCAAAACCCAAACACCCTGATCATGTTCATACTTAACCCAGCCATTAAACCTTACAAGCTCTTTCTCCTTCTCTGACCTTTTCTTAGCTTTCCAACAGAAAAAAAAATGCAGGAAACAGAAATTTTGACCTCTAGAAATAACTTGCTTCACCATAAAGAAAGTTTTTGTGACATACAGGAGGGTGGAAAGGGGAGGATGCATAACCTAGGCTGGGGGTTTTCTCTGAAGGGTATTCCTTCATTGTACATGTATGGGGTGCACTTGGCAAGTTTTTGGTAGTGGGAGAGGCACAAGGCTGGATTCTGTGAGAAGATGCCAGAAGCTTCCAGAGCCATTCCACACAGCACCAGGACCCATCCATCACAGGCCAAGGCCGAGCTTATGGGCTACACTGATAGTGCCCATGGGATAACATATTTTAGAAGGGGAAAAACAAGATACACAAATGTAGCTGGGAGAGAGGTGTGAAAATAGGTGAGAGAAGCAGCCCTGCAGACACCAGTGAAGAAGGAGAGGCAGGAGGTGCTGCAGGCACCCAGGAGCAGAGATTCCCCTGCAGACCATGGGGATGGATGTAGGATGCCCTCCTGCAGCCCACAGAAGTTCACAGTGTTGGAGTTATCCACACACAGCCTACAGAGGACCCCACGAGAGAGCAGGCAGATGTGCCCTGCAGGAAGCTGTGACCCTGTGGAGAGCCCACACCAGAACAGTTTTCCTGGGAGTACCTGTGGCACTGTAGAGAGGAGCTCACACTGGAATAAGTTTGCTGACAGGGCTTGTGACCCCATGGGGGATCCAGGCTAAAGCAGAATTCCTGAAGGAATTCACCCTGTGGAAAGTATTCCTCTTGGGGCAGCTCCTGAAGGACCGTGTCCCATGGGAAGGACACTACACTGGAGTGGGCAGTTTGAGGAGGAAAGAGTGACAATGTGTGATGAACTGATTACAGTCCCCATTCCCTGTGCACCTGCACGGCCTGGGCAGAGGAGCTGGAGAATCAAGAGTGAAGTTGAGTCTGGTAAGAAGGAAGGAGGGAGGAAGGTGCTTTTTAGATTGGTTTTTATTATCCTATTCTCTTACTAATTATCAATAAATTCCATTAATTTTCTCACTTTGAGTCACTTTGAGTCTGTTTTACCCATGACAGTTACTGACAAGTGATCTCCTTCAGTCTTTAATCTTGATTCATGAGCTTTTCATTGCATTTTCTCACCCTGTCCAGTTGAGGAGTTTGAGCTGTAGAGCAGCTTGGTGGGCACCTGGCATCCAGTCAAGGTTGATCCACCACGATATCATATTAATCTTTGGCATGTTCCTGTTCTGTGTTCAATTATTTTATCTGCTGTTATGAGATGCTTTTCACACTAAACACACACTCCTTTATCACGACTTTTCACCATACAAGTTATCACCTCTGAGAAAGCATTGAAAAGTCTCATTCTGTGTCTGGTATCCTGAATTTGAAACTTGATTGCTGGATTTTGAAATCAGATCCTTTGTGAGGTTGTTTGGTTGTTTTTGTTTTGTTTCGTTATTTTCTTGAAACAAAGAAGAGTTTTCCACAAAGCTCAAAGTGGACACTTTAAATACAGGACACACACCTCACCCTGGAAAAGAAATTCCTCAAGCCCCATAGCTTGAAGATGGGAAGAGAGCCAATTAATTTGGGATATAAATACTAAACACCAGTCAAGAAGAAATGAAAAATGGACATAAAACTAGTCATGTTTACAATGAATTACCAATTATTCTATTTCAGCTCATGCTGCACTGGGCCTTAGTTAATAAGTAGTGCCACCAAGATGGATTCACTAAACACTTAGAAAGACTATGAGTACAGCTGAATTTTCTTGGCTGCAAAAAAACTTGGCTTAATTCCTCTGCTTTTCCAGAACCAAATGAAATGGAAAGTAATGCTTTTCTCACCCCAATCTCTCAATGTATTTTATAAACCATTTGCACATATTGAGTAAGATAGGAAAAGCACAAGACTCATCCTTTCTTCCCTAGGTAATATTTATGATGAAATCCTAGAATGCCTTCTTAGCTTCAGAACTGCAGTGACTAAGAAATGTTCACAGCATTTCTGCATAAAATAGTGAGAATAAAATAGTGAGACTAAAATATGTAGAGAGGTTATCCTGCCTCTCTGATCAGCAGGAATGGTGGATAGAAAAGCCATACTAATATTTCTTCAGTCCATCAAATTATACCAAGTCAAACCCACAGCAGGCATTGATGATTTTGATTTTTAAATAAGTCAACAAAGTTACACCGATCAAACTCTAAAACACAAAACGCAAAATTTCCACATTATGGATGAATTGCCCATGCATTTTGCACTAGTGAAACACCCTTGAGTGGATATTTATCGCACTGTCATGTCATTGAGCTGAGACATGGATCTTTAGTTGTTTGTTTAATATGCATTGTATAAGTGCTGATTTTGCATTACTTTTAGGTGTGAGACAGGACATTCAGAGAGGTCATCTGCTTTATCCTGACTGCTGCACTGTGGCTCAAATGGGGATGCTTGTGGGGTATAAGGGTGTAGTTCTTATCTTGAGAGTAATGGTGTGTGCTCAGAAATAATCTCTGAGTGCAAATGCACAGCTCAGAGTGAGACCACAATCATGGGATCAACAGAGCTGTGCAGCTGGCAGGGAAGGCCAGCAGGTCCAGAAGTTTCAAAAGTATATCAAGAATGCAAAATTCTCTTAGAGATACACAGAAGACTACAAAATTTTTGGGAACCAAGGAGACACTGAAAACTACTGCAATGAGGACTTATCCTGACAGCACACAGCAGATTGGGAAGACCTATTTTCAAACACCTTGTATTAATCTGCCAGGTCCAGAATATCTAGGATTTGTTGATGGACGAAATTGCCTTCAGAAGTTGAATTCCACCAGAGATGTACCTCTGGCAATTAGCTCCTTTCACAGTGTTATTGGCTCCATAATTAAGGGAAAGGATGGGGCTCTTCCCCCTCACTGGTGATTCATTATTCCGTCCACATTAATATTAGTAGGACAAGAACTTTCTTAACGAACTGGAAAATCTGGTAACAGTTAACAGGTGCTCATGCTGGTAAAAGAAGCATGTCCAGAAAATGGCTGTGAGAAATTAAGTGGAAGAATCTGTACTTCTGAAAACAGGAATTTTCCCTGTATTATCCTCAATTTTTATTTCCTTAGTTAAAAAAAAAAATTAAATGTTAATTATTTTCCATGAAAAATAACATCAGTTTATGCCTCTACACTTTACACAAGAAAATCCCTGCTTTGTAATGAAGAAGTTGCAGAGACCTTTGATGTCAAGCTGGGGACAATAAGGAAAATGTGTCAAAATTAGAGAGTGCCACGTCAAAGGATAATCAGTTTGAAAGCTGAGAACTCACAGAAGAAAAGTAGAAAATTGATTGAGAAGGAAAAGTTAGGGAAAGCAATAACCTCTACGAATACTAGTAAAGGCTCTCTGTTATTATTTGCTCCATCCTAGTACTTATGTAGCCCTTTTTACTACACATCTCTGTAACTTTATTAAACAAAGTCCTATTCTATATCCAAATGAAAACAACCTGAAACTACTCAATAAAATCCCTTCTGCATATGTAAGTGTGGAATGCTGACTTTTTCCTAACCTAAAGCCAAAAGTAATTCTTTCCATTGGAGTTTTACCATATCAAAATTGTATGGAGAACAAGTCAAAGGTTTCTCATGAGGCAGATACACTTTTATTTCATTACATTTGTTTGTTCACAGCAGCCATGAGACAGCCAGACACTGTCATCCAACAGGGAGGAACAGCAAGTTGGTGCCTGTTTGTACTGGGAAATCTATCACATTGGCCTTCTGGCAATAAAGGTAATAGATTAATCTACAGAAGAGATTTCTTCCAATGAGTTTAAAATTTCTCACAAAATAATATTCTGCATCAAGTTTTTAATACACGTGCTTCACATTATAAAAATGTTCATATCCATGAAGCATCAATGTGCTGCAACTTGCATCAGCTGAAGGCAAACATGGGCAAGATTTTGAACCTTTGCAGGTCTAAGACCTTCTTAGATATTGATGTTGCACCACTGTGATCTGGACTGGAAGATCATGAAATGAACAACATAAGCATAGAAACAGTTTGCAGGAATCATCACTATGTTGTATTCTTCAACCTGGCATCCAAACTGAAAAGCCTCAGGCTGAAGATTCCTTGCAGTTTATTATATGGCCATAATAGTTCACATGCAAGCCTTACAAGGAGTGATCTACTGTTGTGTTAACAGGATTTGACTCCTTCCACTGTTGTTGGGACTCCTTTTTCACTAGTCTGTATTTTCCATGTACCTAATGTGACCTGCAAGCAGCACAATGAAAAAAGCTGTAACGAAAGACTCACTTCATCCTGAGAGTATCCACCTTTGGATAGAATTCCCTCTCCCCAGATGTCAAATAGGAAGATGGAAGGACTAGATTAAACCAAAATCAGGAGAGATCAATACAGAATCACAGAATAATAGAATCACTAAGGTTGGAAAAGATCTGCAAGATCATCGAGTACAACCATTAACTCAGCACCATTTGCATTCATCACTAAACCATGTCTCCAAGCCTACAATCACATTTTGAACACTTCCTGGGACTGCCATGACCCCAAGTATCACCACCTAGGAAGACCTGTTTACATGAACAGAACAAGTCAGTCATGAGATATCCTGATGGTTTCAAATAAATGTACACCATTTCCAATACACACATCAAACATGATGCCTCTGTAGCTGGAATATCTTCTTTACATTTTTATTTTCATTTCAGGCTATTCTTGGATGTCTGCAAAAGAACCTTTCTGAGAAAACTTTCAGGTCACTAAACTATTCCTGAAAAAGAAAAAAAAAAAATTGCTTCTCTGCCTTACTGATAAACCTTAGGGTTCATTCATATCAGCCTTATCTGAAGGGGATGGGTCCATCAGTGGACTGGGTAGAAGATTCCTGGCACCTTTTAAAGGCTCTTTTTAGGGCCCCTGTTTGCTGGGAAGTGGGTTCTCATCTGTACATGACAGTAAACAACTGCCAGTTCTGAGTCATCAATAACCCAGCAATGTAGGAAGTTCAACTTTTCTGTGAAATATGTAATATATGATTATAATATTTAGGTTAATCAACAACACTTTAAAATACTGTTTTAGACAACCTGAAAGGGAAAAAAAAATTTTGAGCATTATACCATGCTTTTCACTGACACAGGAAAACCCATTAGCAAGTAAATATTCATGGCTAACTCCCACATATTCTTCATGCCAAGACAGTGAGAAAAAATATGTGTACATTACTGCCACAGTAGGATTGTTTGAGAATTGAGTCATGGATGAATGAAAAAGAAAATATAAGATATCAAAAAAATGCTGAGAATGAAGATAACACTTCAAGCACTATTATCTCATTACCTTTTAGATCTACAATGTCCTTGCACCTTTCCTAGCACAAAATGAATACAAATTCCCTTAAACACTTAGATCCCACAAATAAGCAAACTAAGCAATGTGCATTATTGAAAAACTAAATAGTTTGCTTTATTTTCTTTCCTCAGACAGACAGATATTTGATCTCAGCATGTTGTACATTTGTATCATGTCCAGCATATAAAAAATAAATACAGCAGACATCATTTACATGTGTCATCTCAGCATTTACTTGTGATAAAAAGCTGCAGAAGCCACACTTAAAGCTGTTATTGATATTAAATGAATGGTCTGTCAGAGATAAAAATAATGAAATTGCACTTTGGAATTCAAGCTAAAGAGACTAACACAAGACGTTTATTCACTATTGTTGCCCACAGAGTTCCCTTTGGTAAATAGAAGTATTGTTATTTTTCTTCCTCCAACCTTTTCACACACCTCATTGCCCATCTACACAATCTTCCTGAGATGGCAAAATGTTCTAAAGTACAAGACACGTTTCCTCTTAAAAATCATTTTGGCACAAGGAACCATACTTGCCAATTTCAGGCTGCAAAGTTGCATTGTGTCTTAATAAAAGGACACAAAAATGTTGTATTTACTCATCAACATAAAGTAAGAAGCTGCATACACCAGGGATACCTCTAAGTATGGAAATGGATACCACCTGATGGTGAAATTCCATGAAATCTCCAATTCTTTTGTTAAAAACTGCATTTTCATCAATGTTGGTAAAGACACTAGAGTAAACATTTTGACCGGCATCACTAAATACAGCCCTCAGAAGTATTACAAAATCTTGGAGGCTCTTTAAAGTCTAGAAATCTTCCAAGAGGCTTCTCTTATACTTTGGATCCACAGCTAAATGCTTTTTGGAACACTGACTCCCAGCTGCCAATATCCTGGTGAAAACTAAGAAAACCAAGAAAAAAATAACAATTTAAATACATGGGTTTTAAAAATACCAAAAACTCGCAATCAAACCAAATAAAAAACGCCTAAGCAAATCTGTAGGAAAAGAAATCTCTACTTGTTTAATGAATACACTCCACAGGACTTTATTTAGCTGGTAATCCTGAACCTTGAATTACCATTAAGTAGTCATGTTAGACACACAATTTTGTACAAGTCTATGTCAATATTAGTTTCAATTTCAGTGCATATCAACATCAAAGCAGGATGCAGAAAACAACTTACAAAGGAAAACAAGTGACACAAAGCCTGGCTATTTTAACTGTTGGCAGACCCATCAGTGCCTGGTATTTTTTTCTTTTTTTTTCCTTATTGATCTTTAATGACTCTTTCTTTCATGGGTTAGATGGTGCTATTTTCAATGACTGAAATGAATAAAAAATGTTAATTCTTTCACAAATATCTATAAAGATGAATAAAGACAGAAAAATTATTTTCATTGAGATCTTTTCACCAGTAAAATTGCTGTTTATATTTGCCAGATCTGATTTTGAAGGCTCTGAATGAGCACCCACTGAAATATACTACACTGATGTTCAACAGACTTGAATTTAGCCTCTAGAAAATTGTCAACTTTTACTCAGAAAAATGAGTGTGTGGTTGCAATTACATTAGAGGCTGCTGCATTTTCAACACACAGGTTCACACTAACATTATTGTGTTGCCCAAGGGCAATCAGGAGATAGTGGCCCTGTGATGTCAGTGGTCAGTGTGGAGCAAGCAGCAGGTGACAAATGTCCAGCCTCCTGAAATACACCTAACTCTGTGAAGTAAACCATGCAGTAGAGGGGTAGCTCAATCCTAGTTTCGAAGACAAATTGTAGGAATAGTCCTTGAAACCAGAAGGAATATCACCACATGGGCACAGATATAAAATGATTTTAAAGTATCTATCTTGACAGAATTCTTTCCAAAATCAGGACCTTTGTTGTTACTTTAAAAAATGGAGCACACCTATATAAACCAGTTCCACAGGTAGCTCAATAAAGTCCAGGAGCATCTTTTTATTGAGCCCAGAGAATATTGAAATAAATATTTACAGTAGATTTGAATATTTGTCTTGAATAATTCAAGGCATGGAAATATCAGGAAGTTCTTTAATCATCATGCAGGGTACTCAATTTGAAAAAAATCTAAATTAGACAACTGGAAAGTCTTAATGATTAGGCTTGAACAAGAAATGTATTAAACTGCTATATTTCAGTGAAAACATATCTATTAAATAATTAAATTATATTTTTTTGTAAAATATTCTATTATTACAATATTTTATTATGTGTTAAAACATAAAAGTACTATGAATCTGATATTAGATATTTCAATATATACATTATATGCTCTTATACATAACTCATTTAGATTTTTTTTCTCTAATAATTTCTTCAACAGTTATTTCATCGGAGAATGGGATTTATAGCAGCCTCCTTAATGACCAGTGTAAAAGAAATCCCTAAATTCCTGGCTTTGTGGGAATCTCTCCTGTGACCATATTCACTCTAGGGAGTGCCAGACAGTCTGGCAACTCTGAATGTTCTCTCATGAACAATTTCTTGTGATCATTCTATCAGGACTGATCTATAAAGCATGTATGCACATAGGGTACAAGCAAGTAAAAAAAATAAATAAAACAATAAAAATTGTAATTAAAATAAATTCATAAACATTAAATAATCTTCTGAAAAACAAAAATAAGATCACAATCTGAGAGTAGTAAAACACCAATCATCAACTAATTACCATGAATGATAGGGATTTTGGGATTATACTTCTTAACATCTAATTAAATCATCTTAGTTTTTCTCAGTAGCCTTCTCAGACTTTCCTCCCAAAATCTTCTCTTGGCTAAATATAATTAAGAATTCTTTTCCTCCAACTTTCATATAAATAATATCCTTGCTTTCATCAGTCTCTTAACTTTTGTAGAACGTACTCAGAGCTGGTAAAAATGGCATCACAGAGAAGAAACATGATTTGATTACTTTGATGCAATTTGCATCATAGATCTTACATAACCACAGCTAATAATTATCACTTACCCTTAAAAATGCATTGTTTTACTTGCTTCCAACAAGTAGCATCCTAAAAGGCTTACGTATTCAGTTGTCTTTAAAGGACACTGCCACAGCAAAATGCACCACCAGAATTCAGGTACTTGTGTCAGCAAATAAATCTTGCATTTACTTGCTGCTATTTTACTGTTGAGTTGTTTTTTATTTTCTTCTCCTATATATAAATATTGCTACTATAATCTACAGTAAGGCTAAGTATGACATTCTTCAGAAAGGAAATGTCAACTGTCACCAAATGTTACCACTCTGGCATGCCTACCTTCTTATATTGACTTATTTAGATTTAGGTGCCAGAACTTCAGGTCAAAGGGGAGACCTTGAGTCTTCTAAACTTCAGTGTGTTATTTATGGGCTGACCACAGGGCCATGCACTGCTGTCTCCTTTCTCAAGAAAAGAAGAAAAAGGAGGTAGGGAGGCAGTAATGCACTAAATGCAGCCTTGCTTTGTGGGGGGAAAACTATTCTGAAATTGTGTGGTATAGGGAGAGAAACAACATATGGGAGTGATCATAAGGGAGTGATCTATCTATGTTAATTAATCTACATTAATCAGAGAACATTTTAATCATTACATGATTCTACTTAAGACAGAAATTACGTATGCTTCAGGATAAAGGTAAACCAGCAAAAATACTTTCCACTAGCCTTAAAGAAAAGGCTTATATGACCTAAATTATGTAAGATAGCAATTATTAACAGCTGTGAACAATTCTATTGCTCTTTTAAATGTAATTCTTCTCATTTAAGTCATCTGGACCAAAAAGAAGGCTTCTGAAGTTCTACTGTTGCTCATTAAAGCAGGGATTACTAGTTTATGTGTATTCACTCATCCACTCAGATGTGTCAGAATCTTAGAGATAACTTTCTGCAGTTTTAATAGAACTTTTATTGAAGTAATTTATCCTCAGTGCACCAAATTTGAAGAGCTCAACTCTGCCTACAAAACAGTTATCTAGAAAAACAGAACATAGCAGATTCAGTCTAGTGGGCATAAGTGATTTTTTAACTGCTTATATTAGTATCTTAGGACAGTATCACACGGAGTTTGCCTCTGTCCCACATTCCCCAGTTCTTCCCTAGCTACTCAACACAACCATTACCTGACAGCTAAATTACCCACCATGCATGCCACATGTAATGTGTTGCTTCCTCACAGGAAATATATTATTGATATCAGAACTGTATTTTACTCCTTGATTCTCAGCCATTTCTTGATAATGTGACATGTTCATTTAATTTCTGCTGAGAACACACAGTGAAATTACAATGCAGGAGCTTTTAATATTAATGTTTCCATCAAGGGTCACAGTTACATGGATTTACACGTAATAAAGGTACTCACAAATGCTTTCTTTGGTGAAGAAACAAGAATGTTCAGATATTTTTATTATTATAAGAAAGGAAGGAGAACATTTTCTAGTGGATTTGTACTAAGCAGTCCACCAAAGAAAAGAGAGTCAAAATAAAATAGAGGTAAAAATCAAGACAATGAGAAGGAAAATTACGGCAAGAAGTAGAAAGAGGGAAAAAAATCTTGATATTTAAATAAAGTTGAAGAAACAGTATGAAACAAGAGATTTCAATAAGTAAGTTTTTAAAGTGCACAGTGTGTATAAAATCAGATGGTTATTTTATTTAGGTTTCCAGCAGAGCTTGCCCATTTGATACATGGACCAGAAGAGGAACTGAAGTAGTGTCAAAACAGTTTACTCAAAAGAACATGAAGGAATGGAAATTTGCCAGAATGCTTTTTACTTCAATATGTTAGAAATTTGAGAATTGTGCTATGATGCAAAACTGCAAAATTATCCAACAGAATATGTAGCTATTTCACACTATTTTTCCCCCCAGATATTTTGGTTGCTTCAATAGTCCAAATACCATAATACTGCATTTTTATCTAACTGAAAGATCCC
This sequence comes from Irena cyanogastra, assembly GCA_013397155.1. Classification (NCBI taxonomy): domain Eukaryota; kingdom Metazoa; phylum Chordata; class Aves; order Passeriformes; family Irenidae; genus Irena; species Irena cyanogastra. Next base: position 23,819 of record VWZV01017179.1, on the reverse strand, counting down.
ATTTTTTGCTGGTTGGATCCTGCTTATTCTTGTGATGACAGGAAAATCACATTCCCAGCGCCTCCCCAACAATATTATAATATAGTCTCAGTTTTCATCAGGAGAAAGGAAAAAATAAACAAAAATATTTAGAAAATTATTTTCTATTTATAGACAAAATTGAGATTAAATTGTTAGGAGCAACACCTACAACAACAGTAGACAGACAACACAGAACACATCAACCAAACCAGTGAGACGTTGAAAGGATCCTTGCCTCATAAAGAATTTAAAGGAAAGTCATTAGAAGGGAATTTAATTTGGTATAAGTTTCAGTTTAACAGTTTAACGGGACATGAAAGACCTACCAACACTTGCAATGTTTTGCCTTTATCAGATGTGCTAAAATAACACTATTTTGTTCAGTACATTTCCCTAATCTTTAGTTTGGTATTTCATTAGAGGTTAGAGATAGGATACCTGGGTTTCTTGTCTTTTTAAATAGAATTAGACATCCCCTAGATTTAACAACCCGCCACACTTGCAGAATAAACAAAATTAATTTTCACACCTTTTATTTATCAAAGTTGGTAAACACATTATGGTAAAACTTTTGATTTTAGCAGAAAACCTCTGCTTTTGGAAGAGTTCATCAACAACCTCAAACTTATCCAGATTTATTTGTTTTGTGAACAATCCTTGATTTCAATTCCATCAACTTTTTCAGGACTGGAAATACTGACTCACTACCTGTGTTACAAGTAATTAGATTATCCTCCTCATCTTCTTTTTTTGAGAATTCCACATATTACAGAGTTCTTCAGGGATATTATCCTGAGCACATACAGAATGCTCTGGCAATCCCATCTTTCACATGAAAACCAATCCATTGCCAAGGTATTGAGTGTCCTATTATCAACATAGATTTTTTTTTTAATATACAAATGCTATTAATTTGACCCAAATATGTACAGACTTGTTTTCAATTAATGATATTTCAATTCTAGAACATCTATTTAAATAGCTTAGGTCTTAGCAAACTGTAAGTTAAACGGGGTTTTAAGCACTTCTCTGAGTTAAAACTTTATATTTATCTCTGGGAATTCTTCTCCCCTTCTGGTGCAGGTGAAAAGAGAACCAAAAAAATTAATAATCTTCCTGAAACAAAATTATATGCCAGCAACAGTAACAACTTTCATTTCAATCATTTTATGCAATCTTCCTAAAATGAAAGGATAAGCATCTGAAGGCTTGCTTAGTCAAGATTTTGGTGTGAAGACATTTGTGGGCTTTTTTCTATCTACAAGGCTGTTAAAGAAGTCATAAGTTTGACAATGTTATCATTTTTTTTTAATGCAGAACAACCTATATTTTCTTCTCTCTTTAAACATCATGAACATGGCCTTGCTTTCTTTATTCCCAACATGATCACAGCAAAGGTAAAATGAGTAATCAAGAATGATGTGAAGATAATTCTAAAACTGAAAACAAAACTACAGCTGCTTTGAGGAAACAAAAGGCACCATATGCTCATTAATTTATCCTCTACTCTCATGGGAAATTGGTTTTGCTACCTTTCCTGCCATAAGAAAAAACTTCTACTGGAAAAGTTACAAAAATTCACATCCAAATTGTAGCTTATGTAACTTACATTACAGTCAAAAGAAAAATTTTACTCATCTATTCAACCGAATATTAAAAATATTTATAATGACTTCAGGTAATCAGTAGGAGAGTTTAATTGAAGTGGAAGTTATTTTTGTACACTATTTTTAGGATCTTAACCTCTTGGGTCAATGACTACTGAAGTGTCCTAGATAATAATGATAAAAATGATAACAATGATAACAACGATAATAACGATTATAATCATCATCATCTTTTCAAAGCATAGAATTGTCAGCAGGATATTTCACTACTTGCCACTTACACAGATGTAAAACACATGCTCAAGTGAATTCAGAATACACAGTGTCAGAAAGTAGGTTTTGCCTCCTTGTACTGAAGGGCTCTTTACCATTTCTTGGGAGAGCTTGCCAGCCGTATGTGTTGGGTAGAGTACTAGTGCAGCTGAACAGTAAGAAAATGTGTGCACACACTTCAGATCCCCACTTGGAACTTAGCAATGCATGCAGGAAAATATTCAGCAGTTAACATTTATTTCCTTTCAGGTAAGGTAGCCCAGTAGAAGTTAAACAGGTGTCCCCTTCAACCAGTTTTTTGGAAAAGACAGGCTAATAATGAAGGCTTTGCAAATATTCTAGAGACCTGTGACCTAAAGGAATGGAAAAAGATGTTCAAGGAAAAACCTAACAGTTTTAAATTATACTCTCCACCACTCTTGAAAGAATCATGGAGATTTTTATGTGCACAAATATTATTCCACTGAAAAGAAATAAAAACAACATATTCTCAGGGTGTGAATATCTTCAGCATCCTTCCTTTTCCTGTTCTTTTCTTTTTAATCTAGCAGGACCTTTCATAAAGACAAAACAAAAGGGATTTGTAATTCACAGACACCACCAAAGATTAAATTATCAGAATTTAATAACAGCTAAATTATTTGAATTTCTCTGATAATCATTGGCTTCTTATTTCACTGCTTTGTGTAAAACCACATAGCATTTCCTGTCTTCTTGGAATCCAAATGAAACAAATAAATCATCACTTCGTTTCTGCACCAATAGAAAAACCATTTGGAAACACTCAGGGTGCAGCAGTTCCTGTCATGTCCTTACTTACAACAGTTTTGAAAATCTTCTCTATTTGAGTAACATGCCTTTGATTTAAATGTTTTATGTAAATTAGACACAAATTAGCCAATCCCAAGATCTCTCTTCAGAACATAACTGATTTTTTTTTACTGCTCCCTTCAACTCCTGCTTTTCCCTAATTCAAGAAGGGGCAATAGGAAAAAAGAAAACACAAACCACTGAGGCTACAATTCTGCATATATGTAGCTTTTCACTGTCCTTAGAAGTCCTTGTGAATGCAACCAGTGAAAAATGTGAGAACCAAAGTCCATAATATTTGCTGGAACTATCTAGATCAGTAAGATTTAACAACCCGCCACAGAGAAGTTTAAATACTTCCTTGTAAAAAAAAAAATTCTAATTTCCACAGTCCTATGAGTAAGAACATGTTGTTTGTCTCAAATAGCATACACTTTTAAAGAACACTACTTACAAAATTTAGAAACTCAGTCGTTCACCCAGAATTTCCTACAGGTCTCCTACTAATGTAGGAGTGAATCTTCACTTTGCTTCAATATTAATAAATTGATTGAAATAAAATAACTTACTTTGTTACAAGAATTTTGTAATATAGGAAGCTTTCTCATAATGTTAGTTTCTAAAATTGCTAAAAAATTTCTAAAATCAGAAATACACATAAATATCAACTGTCACTTAATTAATGATATTAATTACTTGGTAATCAACATATGACTGTCCACTGTTTCATTTATATTCATTTCTGCTGACCTACACCAACACAGAGACACCACAGAGAATAGTCCAATGGCTTGAATAGATGGATATGTTCTTTAAAAACTCAGTTTGCTTTTGGGTATAAAGTGGGTTAAGATAAGTCACACAGAAGTTGCAATATTGGTATGACATAAAAAATACCCAGAGAGAATGAATGTCATCATATTTCCAATGTATATCATTAATGTATTAAGTACCTATATTATATTCAAAATTAAGTACAGTTAAATCATCAAATGTAAATATGACAGAAGTTGAAGGCATACTTCATTTTTTAATCTTTTTTTTTAAAGGTTGCAAATCCAAAAAAAGTAATAATATTCAGCATCATGAATAGTGAATCACCATGCAAAAGAGATTCAAACTGTTCCCGATGAAGACTTTCAAGACCTCCTAATTTCATTCCTTGCATTATTCACTGGCTCTGCAGCTTATCTATATGTACAGCAGCAATAATTTACCTGAACTTAGAATTTCAATCATTCTACATTATTTTAGTTTGTGAATTTAAAAAGGAATTAATAATACTAAAATAATATTTTGTCTACATTAAGGATGTCTGAGTAAGAATAAATCACTACCTGCATACGGAGTCAGCAGTTTTATTACCCTGAAGAAAGCTGCAAGTAAATTTTGTACAATATAGCCATGAGTAATCTATGGATCTGATGTGTCTTTTCAAAGGGCATAATATTTTTTTCTAATTTTAGTGCCTGCACAGTACCTGTTGGTGTAATCTCTAGGTTCTGACAGTAAAATTACTGATTGCAGATTGGTATTCTCTGGAGTGATTCATGCTCGCATTAAATTTTTCATTATTTCCTCAAGCTCCCATTAAATGTTGTTAGAAGCCAACCGTGACTTTTTCAGTTTGCCTTCTAAGAAAGTTAACTGGGTTTTACAGAGGCTGCTCTGTAAATATATATGTATTTTATGGGGATTTTTGAAGGAATTTTGAATTAGTTAGAGATGGGACCTCTGAGTTTTTAGATGATGTGGTTTCTTTTTCTTATCTTCAACATAGACAGGAAGGGTGAGTTTGGTTCATATTTTTACTGTATGGTTTAGAAGGTCACAAGACTCTCAGTTACAAGATTTTTTAAGGATTTATTGACTAATAAAACACTGTTAACAAGAATATTTATGTTTTTGATTTAATCTTTATTTCATCTTATGGACTTATGCTACAGTGTAAGCTTTTTTAGTTAATCATGTTATGACACACAAACTTACAGTACTGCATTCTAAACTTCTTGTTTACCTTTGTAAGTACTTTTATATTTTCTGCATTTTAAATTCTAAGACTCTAAACTTTTTTTCACTTAACATGTCTCTGCTTTAAACTATAAATCCACATTCTCGCTTCTATCACCTAACTTTAGAAGCCGTTTCTAAAATCTCAGATCAAATTCTGTGTTTAATTCTAAGCTTTAGCTTACAAGCCCAAAGTTCTACAAATTCCCTACATTTCAAGTTCCAATAGTATGGTATACCTGTACTTCTTTAGATCTCACTGTAAAGAACCGACATAAAAAACCCAATAATTTTTGGCAAAAGAAATAGGAGATAGATCCCCATAGGATAGTGCTGGACTAAGAGAAGCATTACATGCTACACCACTGCAGGGTCACACCCAGAAGTGAAGCTAGAAATTGATTTTTACTATACACATCCTTCAGAAGTAAGACAAAGAATGGATGAATGGTTCAGTGCAACTCATAACCATCCTAACTGCAGCAGAAGGAAAGCAGTTGCTTTACTTCATTTACTCCATCCTTGTTTATTCTCCTCTTAAAACCCCAGTCTGGAGCTTCCTTTCCCCATTAACCAGTGGTCAGGGCAGCTCCAATCTTCCTCTGAGGTTGCTAAAAGCCAAGGTCAGAATTTGCTCCTGAAATTAGGAACTGCAGCGAGCATTTGTTCTCACGGTAAAACACGTTTAGTGCTTAAATCCTACAGTACAGCACAGGAGCTACAAAGCTTCCGCAGTCACCAACTTCCAAAAATGCCCAAAGGTGACTTGAGTAACTGTAAATGTGTTGGCTCTGTAATCTACTGGAATATTAAGCATCACATACAACAGATACAATAGATGCTGAAAAAAAGAGATTTTGGGGTTAAAAAAATAAAAAGGAAAAATAATAAAGATCCTTCTTATTCAGAAGCTTGAAGCATCAAAAATATTCAAATCACCATATTTCAGACAAGACTCCAAACACTATTTTTCATATTATTGAAAAGTTGTCCTTTCCCTAAATATTTCTAATATTTTTCTCGCATGTCACAAGCAACATAATAAACACAATGGAAAGAGAAAATCATTTGGTACAACAATAAGACAGCATATGCAACATGAAAACATGCCTGAAATACACAAGCCTCTGACAAAAATTGCATAAATAACATGCAATAAAAAAAAGGGAATGAATCACATTTGTTTGCACATGTAGGCAGAGTTTCATCCAACTCATCAATATTCCTTCTAATAATGGCAGCATTATTGCTGGATAAGTGGTGGCTATGAATAAATCATTTATGAACAGCTTCTTTATAGTAGAAAAATTAATTTCATTTTTTTAATTGGAATGAAGAACAACAAATTCTACTTATGCCTTCTATTTTTGAATGCCTTTGTGTCAATTTCCAGTTGAACTGAAATTTTATCCACTTATTACAGAGTAGTTTCTTTTCACAGTGAAAGAATATGGTGCAGTTATTTTAGATAATGTGTGTCCTATCCAGCCAGAATCCTGCTGCTACTTCTTAGACTCTGGGAAGTGAAAAATTCTCTGAATACGGGCTTTTAAACAGATATGATTACAAATAAAAAAATAAGATAAATAATCCCTGTCCCGGTGCTTTCTAATTATTTCCTTTAATGGCAAAAGTATTTTGTTAAGGCAGAAATATCCAAGATATTTTGTTTCCTAAATATTTCTGGTGTAATACTTTGCTGTAGAATTTCAGACAGCCATATGTTTGCTGTTCCACTCTTATGTTCTGTTTTATACAGTGAGCTTCCCAGGTATTCTACATTTTATCCCTCCACGAATTCTGAAGATGCACAGTTTGACATTTTGAAAAAAGAAGATGATTGGATTCAGAGTAAAATACAGGGACTGTGTGCATGATGAATATGGAAGCACAGATCCTATAAACTGGCAAACATCAACAAGGAAATCTTTTTATGCTTTGACTGTCATATTCTAGGAGAGGAACATTTGAAACCAAATATATCTATATATACAGACGTACAGATACAGATCAGCAGAAACTTAGATCTCACAAGCTTTATTAGGAATATGTAAATTAAAAAAATCAGAATCAATATTCTGTCACATAAATATCAAAGCTTCAGAATGTATTATAAATTGTTAGTAAAAGAAAACAAGGTTTTGATTTGAATTTATCCTTCTGTACAATGACTACTGCCGACTACCTCAACCCTTTACATCAAACATAAGAGATTCAGCTAAAAAAAAAAAAAGCCAGTTAATGAGATAAAGTATTACTAACTTCTATGATGCTGTTCAAGGACCTTAATCTGAAATCATAAAATATATTAACATGCATCATATTTAGGGTGATGCAGGCTTCACAGTAATTTAATACCTGAATTTTTTCTTTTGATTGCCTCTTTCTGATATAAAGCATGACCAGTGGGGATTGTTTTTGTATTGTAACTGAACGGTAGAGTGTTAATTTTAAGTGGTTTTCTTTTTTTTTTAAATAATTTTTAATAACTATGTTTTTTGAGAAAGTTATTTCATACTCATGTTCAATTACACACAATTCAGTTACCTATTTACCAATTTTTAAACAGGGATACCCAAGATTTGGTACCTATCGTGTCTTAAATACATAGTTAGTGTCTATAAAACCAATTATTACTTTTGGCAAGGGAATTTGCAAGTAGAGACCAGAGGATGCAGAGGTTCATGTATCTAATATTATTTCTTTTCCCAGTAAGTTACATGGATCTAGACTTGTGCAGATATTTACTTACATATTTCTAATCTATTTATGAAGATTTAAATACAAATATTAATAAACTGGATTAAATTATACTAGTAGTAGAGGGCAATGGATTATTCTTTAATATCTACTTGCTCTCCTTCACAATAGCACTCTTCTGTAGCACTTCATACTTTCAAAGACCTTTACATTTTTCATCCTTCCTACAACATTACTTTTAAGAATGTCAGTGTGTTGTATATTTCTGTTTTAAATTCAAGGTGTTGAATTTGAACTTTAAATCCATACAGAAAAGTAATAAATAAATACTTTTCTGAATAATTTCTTTCAAAGACCATAGGTCTTAGGTGAAAATACTGTCTTCCTTCCTGTGTTTCATATATAACAAAAGTTAACTAAGGGAATCAAAAATACACACAAATTTAGAATAATGTAGCTGGATAATGTCAGGATGATGTGAGTATATCTATGGATGAAAACGCTAAAAGTGAGTATTAGAGTGAATGACAGGACTTGTAATGAAAATTATTCAAGAGAAACACATTTAAATTATCATTAAGAAATTTAATTGGGAAATATGTTCCGATTTAAGAGTATTGTACAACCACAAGAACCACAAAAGGGTTTAGTGACAGGCTCTGCAGAGACTGCTGTGTTGGGTTAGCATGGTATGGTTTGGTAGTGAGGCACTACAGTGGTGGCTTCTCTGAGAAGGTGCCAGAAGCTGTCCAAGGGAGAAACTGGCCCCAAGATGGACCTGCTCCAGGCCAAGGCAAAGCCCATCAGCAATGGTGCTAGTGCCTCTGTGATCATGTGTCAAAGAAGGGGGAAAGCCAAGCTGAAGAGAGGAGAGTGGAGCAGCAGCCCTGCAGACACCAAGGCCAGTGCAGAAGGAGGGCCAGGAGGTGTTCCAGGCGCCAGAGCAGAGACTCCCCTGCAGCCCGTGGTGAGACCAGGGCGAGACAGCTGCACCCCTGCAGCCCATGGAGGCCCACAGCGAAGCAGAGATGCAACTGCAACCCCTGGATCAACCCACACTGCAGCAGGCAGTCGTGCCTGAAGGAGACCCTGACTCGTGGGAAGTCCACGCTGGAGCAGGCTCCAGGCAGGAGTCCCTGTGGAGCGGGGAGCTCGCAATGAACCAGGTTTCCTGGCAGGACTTGTGACCCAAGGGAGACCCACACTGGAGCAGTCTGTGAGGAGCTGCAGCCTGTGGGAAGAACTCTCTTGGAGAAATGGATAACTGACTGCTGTGGAAAGACTCTGCACTTAAGCAGGTCGAGAATGGGAGGAGTCCTCCCCCTGCAGAGGCAGGAGTGGCACAGAACACGTGGGATGAACTGACTGCAAGCCCTGAGTCTGTTTTACCTCTGATGGAAACTGGTGAGTGATCTCCCTGTCTTTATGTCGACACAAGTCCTTTGTTACATTTTCTCTCCCTCATCCAGCTGAGGTGCGAAGGGACAGAGCAGACAAAGGCACCTTTTATTAGATCACCTTGCTCAAAGTCCCATCCAACCTGGCCTTGCACACTTCCAGAGACACAGCATCCACAACTTCTCTGGCAACCTTCTCCAGTGCCTCACAACCCTTGCAGTAAAGAATTTCTTCCTAATATTTAATCTAAACCTACCTTCTTTCATTTCGAGCCATTATCCCTTGTCTTGTGACTGCCTGCCCTTGTAAAAGTCTCTCTCCATCTTTCTTGTAGGCTCCTTTCAGGTACTGTAAGGTGCTCTAAAGTCACCCTAAAGCCTTGTCTTTTGTAGGCTGAACAATCTTAACTATTCTCAGCCTTTCCTCATAGGAGAGGTGCTCTATTTTTCTAGTCATCTTGGTAGCCCTCCTCTGGACTTTCTCATGAGTAGCATGAAAGATGAAAAGCCAATTTTTTTTTCCTTTTTTTATTAGTTGCATCAAGATTTTTTTATAAAATGGAAAATATCAGAATTGTTACATCTTCCAAGTATTCGTTTTTGTGCTATAAAACTACAAAAAAGTCCTACTGGAAATACATCCTAAGTTTCTAAAATTCTATCTGTACTTAGATTAATTTCTGGTTTCACTTCTAAGACACAGAAATAGTTAGAACAAAGTACATACTCTTCATTCTGATTTGTAGAAGCACATTTTTGAGATGTGCCATACTCTAGCCTTGTGTCTCCCATCATTCAACCAAAGATGCAAGCTTTCAGACAACAGAAAAGCACACTGATATTAGTCTGTGAAGTTACATGTAAAAATGATGCTTTACTAAAGTATTAAAGTACTAGTAAAGTACTAAAGTATGACTGGTACTAAGAAGATAATTTTTGTTTCTGTGTATTTTGAGACAAAGCTTTACAAATGGTTTGATATTATCTACCTGCAATCTCTCTTCTCCCTATTCCCAGTCCTTTTCCATTTATTCCCACCTTTAACTCATTTTGGACATTTTCCTTCTGTCAGATTTGTGACTCTCTGCATGGACATGTAATTGCCAGTGCTGATACCAGAGTTGTCAGGTGGGGCACAATCTCCTTTGTCACCAGCAGCCTTACATCACCAAACCCACCCCAGCTTTACTGTGGCAACAGGGACAAAAGAATAAGGCAAAAGAAACACTGAATTCTCTAGAGAATTTGTAAAAACTCCCTCAGGGTAGTATGACTGATGGCCATTACTATGTGTTTGCTATACAACGAAATAATGAATCAATCTGAAAGTTATATTTTCTGTATTAAAAAGAGGCATATTTCAGAAAAAACATTTTTACAAACCACTGTCTTAGAAACAAATCATTACATAATCCTAAACTCTGAAAAGTTTATACACACACACACACATATAAAATTAAAGTTACACACATGCACACACACACATATTCTAGCTCCTTATATAAATACAATAGAACCTTTCCAACCAGATGTATTTGATACTTGGAGACTAGTTAAAATTTTAAAACAATATAATACAGAAAATATCAGACTTATCCTCTTGTTTCAAACATTATTTTTCTCCAGTACATCATGCCAGGTGGTCAGGCAGAGGTTCACACATTTGGACACTCAAAATTTCCCACTTGCATGTGGCTGGCAGATGTGATTCTGGAGTGAAGGAAGGCTCTGCATGGGCAGCTAGAGGCCAAGCTGGATTCCTCACAGCATCTTAAACAGTGCTACACATTCATATTTAAGCACCTGAGTACAGCCCTGAAAAACTGTTCCACCACTAACACCAAAAGAAAAAAGCTCTTGACTGTATATAAATAAGAAGGGTCTCACCTTTTGGTTCACCAGTTTAAACATTGAAACTTACTTTTCTTCATGGAGCACCATTATCCCTAATATCACAACACCCGCGGGAAAAATGAAAATTAACAATACATTCTTCTAAAAGTTATTTTACCACCACAAATTACAACTAGCTTGAGGTGTTTAAACAGCTTTGAAAAACGGGATTTAGATTGCCAGATATGCCACAATTCACCCAAGCAGCCTAGCAAAAAGAGGAGGCAATCACACCCAAGTCTCCTTATATCTCAGGCTGGTTCTCAGATACTGATTTCCTCATTCCATTCCAGCAATTGTTGCAATAAATTGTCACTCTCAACTCTGCAGTGATGGTTCACAGAATCACAGAATCCTTGAGTGGCTTGGGTTGGAAGGGACCCATAAGATCAGCTAGTTCCAAGCCCCCTGCTGTAGACAGGGGTACCTCTCACCAGACAAGGCTGCTTGGAGACCCATCCAACCTGGCCTTGAACACTTCCAGGGATGAGACACCCAAAACTTCTCTGGGCAACCTGTGCCCGTGCCTCAGCACACCCACAGTAAAGAATTTCTTCCCAACAGCTCATCTAAACCTACTTTGTTTCAGTTTGAAGCCATTCCCCCTCGTCCTGCCACTACACACTCTTGTAAAAAGTCTCTCTCCATGTTTCTTGTAGCCTCCCTTCAGGTACTGGAAGGCCACAATTAGGTCCCCTTGAAGCCTTCTCCAAGATGAATAATTCCAATTCTCTCAGCCCTTCCACATAGGAGAGGTTCTCCATCTCCCTCCTCTACCAATGACCAAAGGGTGACAGCAAGAAAATGGAAACCTATCATAATGACTTCTCTTTTGGTATCTGGCTGACAATGAAGTTGTTTGTTTTGTTTAAGAAGAGAATTTCCTCAGGAGAACATTCTTGTCACTTTTAATATCAGAGGTATAAAAATAGTATGTGCAGAGCTATGAGTCACTTCTATGACACACTAGGCAAATTTCAAATTATCTTTCTCCCTATCTTAGTATTTCTTCAGTTACACATACAGCTTCAGAAGTTTGCCAACTTTTTTTTCCATATTGTATTCCTTTTAATTATTCATTTCCCTGCTAATAAATTCAGATACGCATTTGTATACACAGTGTTTACAGCAGTGAATTATTCAGCCCATGTACTTAAATGCCAACTAATACTAATAATTACAAATGTACACACATATTAATAGAAATACTGAATAACAGGAAACATCCACGAGTGATACAGCATTTCCACTATAAGAGAAGGGGCTAAAAACTAGAGAACCAAAAGAAAGTTTTGACATACTTTCTGGCAGCCTCTAGTAATGATTATAGCCATTCTGAATTGCCTTCACCACACCCACATGAGGGTTACACTGAGATTCCTGGGTTCTCTTTAATCCGTCTGAAATAACATGCGCTTGCAGTTGCTACCTTCACAGTAGCATTTTTAGCAGAAAGCTATTTGTTTCAGGGTTTTCTTAAAAGACTTCTCTATCTGAAAGTTCTGCTGCTAAGAGTATTGTCCTAATTTTTATCTTGTTGCATCATCATATAATGTTCAAAATTAGATTGTGAAAGGTCAAGAGAATACCTGACATGTTTAACTGAAGAGTTATTAAACTGGATGACATGAAACTCATATTTTACCTAGGAGCTTTCCACAGTCAGTGCACATTTGTCATTGTTCTCCTGAACTGGTTCCAATCCCACGGGATTCCTCTATGACACTAAAGAGCTCAACAGATGATAGCAGCAATGAGCTATTAAGAAACAATACACTGAAAAGCAGAAAAATCTATATAAGACAGAATCTACCTAAATAACCTTTTCTATTAAATTATCCAACAGTTATATTTGATATGACTATTGATAGGAGATGAAAACATTTCTGAAACACACACTTTAGTGACCCCAGTGTTTTTTGCTGTAAAACTGCAATGCAAACACTAAGTTATAAACATTTTCTGAAAAAAATGGTTGCTGGGTGAAGCCAATATTTATGATAAAATACCTGCCCATGATGTGTTTATTTTTTCTAGATAGGCCATATGGAGCATATTCATGTCTTTTGTTAAAACTCATGATTTTTCTTGCTCCCTCTTATTACTCAAAATAATATTTAAATTTATATGCTGCCTACTTAGACAAAAAAGCCTAAGCCTGAAATTCTTGCAAGGTGCTTAATATGCATGACAACTCCTTTTATTTCTCTAGAAAACTCTTGTACGAGATACTTTAATGTTAGAATTTTAAATATGTCAACCTACAGCAAGTTTCACCTTAATGAATCAAGATCAAATAGTTAAATATAAGGGGCAAAAAAGTTATATATATAAAATCAGGTGGTAGTATGCACAGGTAATTGCCAGAATAATTTATTTGCTTCAACCTGCAAAGTTTTGATGACTTCCTCTAATTTTATTTGTCAGTGACTTCTATTTGGTTTTTGTTTGGATGTTTCAGAAGAAACTCTTATTTTTGCCCTCCCTGACATGACAGGGTCCCTGCTCTTTTGGGCCTCCAGCTCCAGGGCCAACATCTCTGGGGTACTCTGTCATGCCAGGGCCCCCCTGCTCAGGCTCTGCCATTTCACAGTGTGAATTGGGGAGCAAAGGAGAGACTCGGGCAGCACGGAAATCAGCACAGGCCTTTGGCAAAGCATTCTTTCATCAGCTCAGCACAAGGAGAAGGTTGAAAGAAATACACTTGTGTGTCCACCTCTGCTATGGCTTTGTACACTAAAATGTTTCATTGCTTTGCCTTTGCCAGTTACACCTCCTGGGGGGGGTTTAATTCATTTTACTAAACAGTGTTTTATGGAAGCACAGGTATTTTCATGTGGGACCAGGAATTACACTGATACACAAGAAAATTTTTCTTAGGAAAATCCTTCCATACTGAGGCTCCTTCAGCATGAAGGAAAAATAAATTACACCTCAGTTTCAATTAAACAGCAGCACTTCAAGTATAGACACTTCATTTAACACAAGAAAAGGAAAGGGAGGCAAGTGGGTAAGTGAACTAAGCACGGAGTTTGCTAATAGGATCTACGGGAGAGTAAGAAATTTTTACGAGGTCATTTAATATCAAATTACACTATCTTCATAAATGTGTAATTCTATTAACTGAGACCCACCATAAATAAAAAATGAAACAATAAATCTTTGATTTCTATTTTAAGAAATACATAAAACATCCTTCCTTAGCAAAAAATAATATTGAAGCTTTAGAAAAGAAACGTTTATAACATGATAAACAACTCTTTTTGGCTATGGTAAATCTGTTGAAGGCACAGAATAATTCAGTTCTACAATTTTACACAGACTATTTAAAATATCCTCATAATGACTGTTCATATTGTTAATCCTTCCAGTCACTGAGTTGTATTCACAGAGAGCTACTTCTCATTGACATAACCCACCTAATCCTCATGGCAGGAAAAGTAAGAAATCAAATTTAGTTTTGGGGAGCCTAAGCAAAAATTGAAAAAAAAAAAATTAAAAAATACTTACAGCAATATATTCACAAATAATGTCAATATAATATTTGGTACTAAGTTAGGTAGGCTCTTAAATTCCCAGACCTTCTTGAAACATTCAGAGTTTATTATTCCTTATGACACTGGCAACCTTTTAGACGAAAATTTTCACAAAATATGCTGCAAACATCCACAAGAACCCAAAAGTTTTTGAGTAACAACACCATCATTTGGCCCAGGCAACACTCAAACACCTTTATAAGTACAATAAATGTACAGTTTAATGAGCAGTTAAATCTCAGGCATAGTAGGCCTGAAATAAAATTAATCAAACTGTCTTTAATATAATTTCTTCACAGAAAATCTTTCACCTTGTGCAACTTTTGAGTAAGACCACTTCTGCTGAACATAGGGCTTATAATTTTTTCTTCTTCTGTTAAAAAAACAAACAAACAAAACAACAAACACAAAACCAAAACCAAACCAAACCAAACCAAACAAAAAAAAAAAAATACAAAACCAGACCATAATTAGGCAGCCTATTTTATGTTTTCTGGGTTGACTGAAACACCATCATAATCTGAGTTGTTCTGTTTTGCAAAAAAAGAGTAATTATTGCCTAACCAAGACCACAATTGCAACATATACCAAGGACAGAAAAAATATCAGTTTTTAACCATAAGAATTATTTGTAGAAGTGAGTTCTGAAAAAAATTCAGTCTGTATTCTTTCACAAAAACTACTGTTTATTTACTTCATTCTCTTATGGCGCCTCAGTTACACTCATAGCTTGCTACTTCAAGGAGCTATAATAAAAATAATTCATTACAACCTTTGTGAGTGAAGTAATGCATGTTTCATGACAAAGAGTACATAAATTAAACAAGCTCAGTTACATTATCTAGGTTAACTCAACCCAAAATACCATCAGATGGCAGATTTTAAAAGTTTTGAGAGCCTCAGAAGAGGAGCATGGAGGATATCCCACAGGTTCCAAGCACTGCCAGAAACATAACCACATGGCCTGAAAGACCCAGGTAAAGGATACTCAACCTATTCTCAGCAGTTCTCTCAAAATACAAGTCTTGGAGGAAAGCACAGTCTGGAATTAAACATGAAACATACTAATACAATGTTGTCTAACTTGAGTGAGAGACAAGTCATTTAGTCTTGCTGAAGAGAATGAGAACTGATGCAAAGGTGACTGCTGCAGAAAGCTCAGTAGTTTTTAGGGAACACTGCAAATTATTGTTTTCTGTAACTCCTCCTTCTTCTTTTGTGGTCCAAGCATGTATGTGATTTGGCTCCAGAAGTCACATCCCAACAAACAGAGCTACACTCTGACAGTGCATCCAAATCACTTGGATTATAATGTTTACAGAATTGCCTGGAGTAATTGCACAGAAGTTAAACAATTCTCTTTGTCTCTCATGTGGTAAAGGTTTGTGAACCACCAGTGAATTTGAGGGATTTAAAACCAGGAAATTTCAGCTCCTTAGCTAAATTAAATGGGTTAAACTCTACTGATATAATTATTTCCGTGTATATTAGCATCACACGCTGCTCCATAAAGCTTTGGTCACACCAAGAGAAAACACAAAGGAAGGCGCAGTTTACCTTTAAGCAATTAAACTTGCATCACTAAAGCAGTGTCTTGGTCCCAGCCACATGCTTTGCAGGTTTTAGAAGTTAAAATATTTAGGCTAAAAGGCAATCCTACATGCATGTTTAGAACATATTTTGACCCTTTCTATGTTTGAAAAAAGTAACTGCTACTGCTAAAAAAATTGGATTTGAGAAGCTGCTGAATATATAGCTTTACTTGATTTCATAATGAAAGGAGTTGGTTTGGAGTTGTGGATGTAGCAGGTTGAACAGGACACTACAATGTGATAGAAAAGAACTAGAAGTAGGGGAGACTTTTTAAATTTCTTAAGTGACAAGTATGACAACCCTATTGAACTTACAGGAAGGTTGTTTTATTTTCTCACAAGGAAAATAGGGCAAAAAGATAGAAGTGCATAAATAGACTCATTAGCAGCTCTACAATAAATCAAGTCCTTATATATTGACCTATGTATAGACAAATTCCAATTTAAAATACAATGCTTTTGTTTTTCAATTGTGAAAAACCAGCAGCCTATTAGTTGAAAAGCTTACTGACTAAAGTATTCCTAAAGAAACAACATAATACTTTAACTTTCTGCTACTATTTACACAAGACTGTACCAAGATCTGCAGATGCGTTCTCTCATGAAAATAAACCAAACTTAAACCTCTTTTTGTTTTGATGTGCTGTGACTTTCTAAATTATTTTATTCCTTTTAACTTGTTAGTGGAGCATTAGAAGATAAAGACCATACTTTCTTTGTCCCTTGATTCATCAGCTCATTCTCTTTTCTTTTCCTCAAAGCTCAGCAATTTTACAATATAATACTTTTGTCTTTTTTCTTTTCCTTAAAAAAAAAGAAACCACAAAAGCAAGCAAACAAAACAACCTGAACATCTACTTGTCTAAGCTTAAACACTGAAATCTGAAACTTCAGAACCATCGTCAGAAGATGAAAAAACAGTAGTTATAATTTTGAAAAATACATTCTCATTACAGAATTACACAACTGAGTGCAGAAAGTGACTACATGGAATTGTACAGTTTGCATCACAAAAGATCAGATGATGCAATATTCCCCTTCAGGCTTTAATTCAATAGATTTTATTAAAACAAATTTTTTACTACAAAATTTTGTCTGGTCTCATAGTGATTACTGGGATTTCACACAGTTAGGCTATTCTTAAATTATTCCATTTAGAAATTTATTATTAAAATAAAAGTATCAATTGAGGACTTCTAACTTTGTCTGAATCTATTGCCTCTGCTCTACCAGAAGAAAAAAAAAATCAGTAAAGGTATTTTGGTCACCATGAAAGATGACAACATTCTAATTAGAATTAAAGGATGGGAAAAGGTGACACCATGAGAATATTTTTTAACATTTAAAAAAAGAAACCAACCCATGGTCATTACTGGATTTATTAGTACTTAATTAGTATTAGTTAATTACTGCATCTGACAAACAGTGATTAAGCAAGTTACTTTTATTTAAACTAAGAAAAAAGAGACAGAATATGCTAAAATGTTAACTTGATTTAATAATGGTAGTAGGAGATGATAGAGTCTGCACTGTTATCACTTTTCTAACTTTATCCTAGCTGCACTTATCAATAAGCAAGTCTTTTCAATACTGCTGACAGGTAGATTTAATTAAATGCATGTGTAACTAGGGCATAATACAAAATGTTTTCAAAGACCTTGCCAGTAAATGTAAAGTGATGGGATTTTTTTTTTCCAGATTTCAAGGAAATGATGAAAAAATATGAAGACAGCTTCATATCCTTTGATTTTAACAACTGATCGAATAATCTAATTAGGTCACACAAGCTCTCTACATGTGCCATATTGAGTCTGTCCTTACTACACATTACATTTTGTAACAGAGCTCTTAAAATATAAGTAAACAGTCTTTATTTATTAATTGCATGTGGGTAATCAATTTTATATTGTAGGAGCAAGCTCTGAAAGGACAAAAAAGGCTAATTTACTACTGCAGAGATCTCACACAATCCAAGCTACTTAGAGACTGCCAAATTCTGAATTCAGTCTCAATGAACAGTTTAAAAACTGATTCTGATGCTGATCCAAACAAAGAGTCAAAGGTAAGTATTAAAAATTACAGCTATCATATATAAGATTCAGTTTGTACTAGAATAATTTTAATTACGAAAAGATGCTGTGATATAGTCCTGAAGTATTTCTGGACAAACATGTTTATTTCCTGAATGAACTGACTGTATTTAAAACTCTGGATTTCAACAAGTATTGGCTGCAACTTTATTTCTAAACTAGCTCAGGGTATCAGGCCGTATATAGGAATGATTTTCAGTCCATGGAAAAATGTATTCATAGACTGAGAGGTACAATCTTAGACAATACTTGACCTTCTTAAAGCAAATCCTGCTGAGCTATTAATTTTCCAACTGAGCTACAATGCATTGTCTGTTTCCTGGCAGAACAAAGAGTCATTTACATTAGTGAGGGTTTGCAGTGCAATATTCCTAAGATATATTCTTTAAACCTCAGAAGAGGTTATGAAGATCATGTACCAACACCAAGTTGGTTAGATATCATTTGAGATGCTGCTAAAGAGGATGTGAATTTCAATTTTTGCAAGAAATATTTTCTTAGTTTCCCCTACCTTCAAGTTACCTAACATTTTTAATTACTCTGACACTATTCATTAAGCATAAAAGTATAAAATATTTTAAAACATGATAGAACACCAACTTTTTAATTTTTATTTCCATTGAATATGATTAGAAATATCTGAAATATTTATACTCTTGGAAAAGTGTATACCAAGTAATTTACACAATGACACTATGGATAACATCCCTATATAAACACTGTAAGTTAAAAGAATATTTTTTCTTTAGAATCAGCTAAAGAATATCATATTACCCATCTGAAAAGCTTCTGTATGATTTTGGAGTGGCCTGGGATCCTAATGAAAAGAAGCTTCTTACCTGCCCCCAAAAATCTACAAAACAAACCTTTCAAATCTACAAAACAAACCTCCTCTCTTTGCTGAGATCCATAAAGACTCCCTGGGAACCAGACTTCACGTTAATGTTCTACTTGTTCTAAAGCTGAAAAAAAAGCCCTGGTCTCACTTTTTTACAGGAAATTATTTCCTGGTTACGGGTGCTCATAAATCTTGGAAAACTAGAGTCTAATAAGAACTAGGGTCTAATAAGAGTATAATTTTTTTTATTGCAGTACCTCCAGCAGTTCCTTAGGAGTTTGAGGATACTTTGTGAAATATCTGTCTATGCTATAATTGCATTTTCACTGTGCTTTACTGTCACCTGATGAAAATTGATACAACACGTTGAAAAGCAAAAAATAAAAAATTATCCTTCAGTTAATTTTCCAAAGTTTTATCCTACCAGCCTCTTGGAAAGTGCACTTGGTTATTGTGATATAACCTGGAGAACCAAGATTGTGACCACACTGCGCCCTTGATCAAAGCAATGGAAAAGTAGAGGAGGAATTCTGTGAACTATAAAAAATGCATTCTGCATCTATTTCCAAATTTTATAAGGAAAACTGCTATAAATTTTGTAACAAGCAAAGACTACCATGTTTTTAATTACAACAGCTAGAACAGAATAGAATTCAGAAATCAGAACCATTCAAATTCCAGTTTTTCCCTCTGATATTTAATTTTGCCCTAAACCTGACAGCATTGCCATCTACCAAAAATTAATCTCAGAAACACAATAAATCAGTTAAATGAAGCAAATAATTAATTATGCATTCATAGCCTAAATAATCTAATTTTGTTTTACCTTTATGCTAGATACTCACATAAACCCATTCTAGTGTTTTGTTTCACAGTCTAAAAGACAAGAGAGGATGGATAACTAATATATTCTCATTTAATGAGTGTTTTTAATGATTTTGATACAAGACATACATTCTGTTGTGGGGTTTTTATCCTCAGTATTCACGTATATGTGTATGTTTTTTTTCTGGCCCACTAAATCTTCTCTACTTTAATAGAAATCCTTCAGCTTCTAACACACTTTCCCTTCCCTTCCCTTCCCTTCCCTTCCCTTCC
>VWZV01017177.1:6292-41898 GCA_013397155.1 Irena cyanogastra | reverse complement strand
CTTTTTTTTGCTGAACAAGAGGGGTGCTGGTTTATATTTGTTCTACACTGATGAGCGTGAGTCTTTGCAATTTAAAGAATAGAGAAATGAGATGTTTATTCACTTATTTAAGTGAAGCATTTTGAATTTGAAATGAGTATGCTTTTAAAGTTTATAAAAAGAGTAGAGGGGGGAAAAGCAAGAGGGCTGATTCAAATAAAGTAGAAATGTAACGTTCTCATTTGATGGCTTGAATGAATACTTTCTTGGTTAAGAGCCATTTAAAAAAAAAAAAATCTAAATTAAACCTAAGCAGGGTAGACAGCATTGCAATCTCCACTCCAGCAAAAGAGTATTTTTAAAATAAATGTATCTACCTGATTTTCTGGTGACTATTAATGACTTGAGTGGAAGGTAAATATAATGGCCTGTTGTCAAGAGGGCCACATGATTTGCTTTGAACTGGGAAAGAAGTCCATACTCTCTTTCAAACCCTAGAATATTTAGAGAAGTTGGTAAGAGATTTGGATATGTATCACACACAAACATACATATATTTATACGTGCAAAATCAGTACCTTTTTTTTTTTCAGTGAGTGGATCTAATATTTAGGTGTGATAAATGCACACAGAAAATGTTCTGTCATTGACATTTGCTGCAGAGTCAAATATTCAGAGCATGATACATGCCCTTAGTGTTATGATGATGTGTAATAAAACATACCCCACGACTTGGTAGTTTCCTGATAGTGTCAATGTTTTTACAGAGGGATTTTGCTATAAATGCTAAATAGCATACTTAGCGGGGGAAAGAAAAGAAAGTAAAATTTAGAATATTTTTTCTGTTTTGTATGGAAATGCTGTGATGGGAAATTTCTCTTGGGAATGGAAGCTTTAGGACAAGTCATGGATAAACTTAAGCAGCTTATGGATAGCATAAGGAATTTCTGGGTCTTAGTGCAATAGTAATGGCAAATTGCAACATTTCCTTACCTGAGTCAACTGCACCACGTAATGTATGAGGGAGAAGCATTGCCTATTTCCTCCTCACATAAATATTAGCCTTTTTCTTAGGGAGACAAATACACAGTGACAAGGAGGGGAGTAATTGCATCTATCAGGGGTCTGGGATCTAATTTATAATTCAGAAATATTTGTTGATAGATAGAAGCAGTGAATTTTTCCTCTCACATAAGTTATTTAGACAAACGCCTTTCTTCCCATAGTTTATTGCATCTGATGCATCACTGTATTTATTTAATCAGTGAGTAAATCTTCACATCTGATTTTAAACTGGTGAGTGAAATGCTGCCTAAGGGTTAAATCACCACTTAGCTGGGAAGAGAATTTAGGGGTTATGTCTTTAATTAGTTACCTTGGTTGAAATGTCTGCAGATTAGGGAGGCACAAGGAGTAGTTATAGCTATATAATCACCTGTGAAAAATGTTACAAGAATGTTCTTCTGTCATGAATTATTGATTTTTTTTCTTTAAGTATGTTATTCTACAAGCCATGTAAAAAGCCTATAGATTACCATATATAGCATTCAATAATGCAGCTTCAATGTTTCCCTTCTGAGTTTTCTCTCATTCTTACCATCACTACCTGTGGAACAGCAGATGTGAGAAAGCCATACTTTGACATTATATCTTCCATCCACAAGGGTAAAAACCCTCTTGGAATTGCTGTGTCAGGAGGACACTCCACTTAGGAACTACAGCAGGGTTCATCTCAGTGCAGCTGAGTAGTGCATGGGAACAGGTCTGACTTGTGGTCATTCTCTAAGATAGATGCAAACAGTGAGAAAAAAGGCCAGAATAAATATGCTGAGATGGCATCAGCCAGTTTACCCAGTGACCACTCTAGTCCCTTTCAGATCAAGTTTTATTCCTCTTTCTATTCAAAACCTTTTTTTATTTGGTAAGAAAAGGAGGAGGGAGCAGTTACATCCTAGCTTAAGTGCTATAACTAATTCTGGGAATTTTTATGCATTTATCAAGACTATACTGTATTCATTACAGTGAAGTAAGCAACACTTGAAAGTAGAAAAATAAAGATATTGGGTAATTAAGGGTATAAATACATGGTAAAGTAATTTTTAGCTTTGATTATTTAATGAAAATTTTAGAGATGATATCACTGTCATCAGGAAAAGCAAAATTCAGACAAGTCATGAATAGGGCTTTTGTGGATTACTGCTGTTACTGTCAGGAAACAAAGATACTAAAATATTTTTAAGCTATTATTTCAACAGTCCATATTTTATTGTATGTTAAAATTCAGGTGAGGACATTGGAACTAGGTTGTTCTGTAAGCCTTGTCCCAGGTGAGAGGGGAACACGTCAGGTTAGAGATAGGCAGCAGCCAAAATGAAGGCAGAAATTTCAGACAGGTCAGGAGCTGGCTTTGTGCATTACTCATGGGAAATGGATGATATAATCATTGCTAATCCATGAATATATTTTTGCCAGTTACCTAAAATATTAATCTCCCCTGAATAAGAAGGTTCCTGTGTGATACGAATCTCCAGCTACCCTTCACAGGGTGTCAGTGTCTGAAGAGATGCCAGGTTAATGAAGAATGCCAAATGCCATCTCTCAGAGAAATTCAAATATAAGATCCCTTAGTACATAAGGCTAGAAAAGCAGTCACTGATGACTGTATCTAGAAGAAGGGACTTTTATTATAATTTTTTATTAGGAAATCTGATGGGAGCTGTTTATTTGCTTCCCCTCTGAGCCACCCAGCTGTTCCTTCTATTTGTGGTCTTAGAGCTAATTACATAATGTCCCTAATTTATACTCACTGGTAAATCAGATCAGAGCATTACCTGGAGGGCAAGCTCTAATTAGAGGAATTTCAGAACAAATTGTCTAAAGAGCTTGTTTAGTGTGATTAAATGCAAGTGATGGGATTGTCTCTCTCTCCCCCCTCCTTTTTAAAAAGCATGAATATTTACCTTGCCCAAAACCTTGCAGATTATAAAAAGAATCCCAGCAACGACAGTTTTAATTAAAGGGATATAAAACGAATGGCAGTGCTACCCAAGAGAGCAAACTGAATATATGCAGATTAAAGCTGTGTTCTCTTACTACAGTTTTAATATCTTAGAAATAACAAAGTGGACAGTAAGTGCCTTACATCATGGATGAATGGAAGAAAGATAAATGTGAATCCACAGATTATATTGTGTCCACAGCATGTTGCCTAGGAACACAGAAAAACAAAGAAGAAATGTATGCAGTCATTTGTCCTATATAGCCTTGGAAAATACATGGTTTCATCTTTAAGGTGACACGTAGTGGCCAAGATGTGTTATCAAAGGCCTTGCTGAGCAGTGGAAAGGACTAGGCAGAAATGACCCTCTGTACTTTGCCTGGGGAAGGATTAAAGCTCAACAGTTTATATCACCAGTAGTTAAATATCCTGAAAGTAGAAGGATCCCAATCTTTTTCAAACTGTCTCAAACAGCTATCTGGGGTTTATGACTGGAACAGAGGGCAGCAAAGAAGGCTGTGTAGTCAAACTAAAGAAGAGATGTGACTTTTCTGCTTGGCAGGTGGTGCAAATTCTGCTGGGGACACTGGAAATCACATTCATCTATCAAGATCCACCAACAGAGGAAACAGAAGTGAATGGAGATTTAGGAAATTAATACTGACATGTTAATACTTTATCTTGTATTGTGCTTATGGAAATGTAAATTATCTGTTTTACAAGAGAATTAAAAGGCTAATATATCACCATGCTCTGCCCTATTCCTGATACCTTTGAATTCCTACTGTACTGTGTGAATTTGAGGTTGTCTGGAATTCTGTAATTAAATTTCTTGTTCTGGGTAGACCTTGAATAGCTTGACTCCATTATTCCACAGTAACTAAGGTAATGTCAGCCCCTTCTTCCTGAAATGACATCCCTCTTGTGTGCAAGGGCATCATGTAAACGTTCTTCCTGAAGAAGATACCATGAACTCGTTTTTTAGCAACCTTCTTGTATAAAAACAGCAAGAACTTGGAACAAGTGCTACAAAGGTTATTTTAATATGTACCCACATCTTGGGCACATTAGGATAATGTAGTAATTATCAGCTGAAATAATAGCTCCTCTTCCCTGCCTGTTGATTAGAAACCAAAAGGAATAAATCATGTAAGCAGCATCTGAAGCCTGCCGAATGGGTCTTGAAACACTTTGATTTGCTCTCCAACTGATCTTTGCAACATTTAGGAACAAGTACTTTTCTAGTCTCCCTAGATAAACAACTCTTGAGAAAATATTAACCAGCTGAAAGTGGTATCCCTTAGGGAAAATCCCTTATTACAGAGCAGCAAAAGCTGCTAGAAGTAGGTGGCTGCCAAGATTCTGTAATAAAAGCAGTAGTTCATAAAACAGGCAAAGTGAAATGAAGGAAAACAAAACCCTTATGCGCTACAAGTTAGTACATGGTGCCAATCTCCCAGAAGGCTTAAAAAAAATTGTCAGAAGGACAAAAATACTTAAAACTGGTTTTTTTAAAGAAAAACATTATGCTTTTGCTTTTATAAGATAGGTTAATTGTCCAGATCTAAGCATTGCTAGACATATCCTGATGCATATTATTTTGACAGGTGAAATTTCCAGTCAAGAATTCCTGTGAATGTATACAAGCACTAAGAAATTTCCCTAAAATTTGTCTTGAACTTTGAAAGAGATAAAATTTAGTAATGTACAATCTGAAATTGTCTTCAAGAATAAGTATTCTTGAAACCCTGTATCCGGCTCTGTTTAGCAGGTTAGAGTAGAAATGCACAGTTTCTATCAGTTTTAGGATGCACAGACCCATGTCCTGCGGGGATAAATATATAGAAATTGTCTTAGGTGTGTACTATACTGCAGGAAATATTTACCTCTTATAACTTTTATATTTTTATTTTTCTTCATATTGTGCTCTCTTTATAAGTGGCCAGCTCTACAGGCCAGTTTCTAAAACTTGTTTGTATTAGTGTCTGAGAAGTTTTGACCTACTTTGGCACAGGGAATTATGTTTATACCATGGGGGTATTTGGAGAGAGCGAATGATAAGAAAAAGAAATCTCTCCTCAAATTTTATGCTTCCTTTTAATTGTTTTTCGTGTTCAATACATGAGTGTCCAGCTTATAATGAATCTCATCCTGCTATCAAAGCCCTGTGTCGCAACTACTGAGCGTTTGTCCACCATTTCTGAAATACCTATTAGAAAAACAATTTTTAGTTTGGAGTTCTATGAAAATAAAAATAATTTTTATTGTTGGATAACTCATTAAACTTGCCTCAATTATTTGGCTACCGGAAGCAAGGTGAAGAAAGGTTGCTGAAGAAAGGTGGTGCTAAAATGTCACACTGTGGGAGACTGGTGTGGTGGGGAATGAGCTGGCAGCTGTCTGTGGGAAAGGTTTCATCTCCTAATTACACCTTTCGGAAGCAGGGGTGGTGCTTCCAGCAATGCTGTGCCAGAGAAAGGCAGGACCATGATGGAGCTTGTCCCCAGAGGCAATGTGACATGAGGGCACCTCCTGAGCCTTGCAGCATAACCTGTGGCTGAAGGGTGAGGGAAGCTCAGGCATTTCCTACATAGTAGAGATGGATTTGCTTTTGTACATATCAGGTAAAAACGGCTATCATCAGTACACCACTACCCGTGCCTTCTGCAGGTGGTTTGGTAGCTGCCTTCAGGACTAAACTTGTGTGGCACGGTCAGGGAGAGAGGTCCTGTGTGTTTTGATTTAGATAAATGCATTCTACATGTGTGTTTGCTGTTCGAGGCTGGGAGAAGGGAAGGTTGAGGCTAACCCAGGTTCAAAAATCACACAGGCAATTAACACAGAGGTAAGCAGTCTGAGGAAAAGTGGCCACTGCTATTTTAAAGTGAACGTGAAAAGCTGCCAAGCATATCTAATATGAATGTCCTGTCCTTACTTCCTGTGAGTAACCACATAGTTATCTATATGAACACACAAGTGTGTTCCCTTTGGCTCCAGGGTAACAAGAACTAAAGATCCTACCATGTGGTTAGCTTTACATTTAGAGGTAATAAAATAGATTGGGAAAGCTTGGATGCCTTCTGAAGACTGTAAAGGTTTGTATTTCATTCTCCTGGTGTGATCTGGAATAAATCCTTTTTTTCTTCCCCAAATATGATAATATTACCTTTCTCTTCAACATTTATTTCTATAATCTGTGTAAATTTCTAGTAAAGGAACTCTTGTTTATTGGTGCTTGTGGAGAATATAAGGCTCTGAGGCCCAAATCTTGGTTCATGCTCCAGGCAGTACTTTAATATAGGTAATAATAATATTGATATACTTTTGAGGAGTGCAAATAAAGAAACTCCTTGGAGAGAAATAGATGATAGAATGATAGTGAATGAAGATTTAAGACAGACATTATGGAGGAAAGTTTTACAGGTGTTTTAAAGTGATATTTTAAAGAAATGACTTCAAAGATATAAATAGCAGTTATGCTGCATACTGTCATTTCCTTTATGTGGTAATCAGCTATTATTAAATATTTTTGCCTTTGAAAGGTGCCTAACTAAAACAAATATATAAGGGACATTGCTGTTCAATGGAATAATGGAACACAAAAAAAAATCTAAAATATCTTAAGATCCCTAATTCACAATCATTGGCAGTAATTATTTGTGATGTTCATAGTTGGACAAAATGCCAACACTTGCCAAACAAATGACAGCTTGAAAGCAGAGATCTTGCACATAGTCAAAATCAGGTCAAACCTATTTTTTTAGAATGTTTTATCCGTTAGCCAATTCAACACACACAGTCAATAGCTAAAGTTTGGCTTCATACACCAGAGATTCTGAGCAAGGGAGAGTGGCAGGAAGAAATTTTTAAGTGGTTCACATTCTTTCTGCCAACTACTCTATTAGGACGAGTGAAGTTTAAATTGCTTGATTGAAAACTCATTTTATTTGCTCAGCCTTGAAGTTAAAGCTGTCCTCTTCCTTGACTTCTGTGCCCATGAAATGGACAGAGTTGATAGCCCATAAAATAGACTAACTTTTCACTGGCATGTTATTAATATTTTGTCATCTGAAAAGATCAAGAAAACTAGAAATATATGGGTTTATTTCTCCTTGGAAAACATGTTAAAAAAACTGTAAGTCTGAAAGGAAGTGGTAGCATTTGTTTGGTTTGTGGATTATTTTTTTAATTCAAAATGAAGAAATGCCATCTTTTCAAAGGGAAAATACTACCAATGTTTTTGATTTACCAAACTTTTCAAAACCAGCTGAGAAGTTTTTTTTTTTATATCAGAAATACCCCAATATTTAAAGGATCTCTAATCATCAAATTTGTTGTAAATATTTATCACTAAATTATATCTTGTATTGAATAGAAATTTAATATTCTATTACTTCATAATATACATAATATACAATTTAATCCATATTTTTAGTCTACCTTAAACTTTGGTTGAGTATTCTAATAAATGATTGTATCTGAATGAGTTGGATCTTCACTGTTGATGGTGGTTCAGATCTTTAAACCTGTTGTTACATATATTGTACCATTCTTTTTCTTTTTGTTTCTCTGTGATTTCCCAAAGTTTTTAAATGGTTATAAGAAAGAAGATCTCTTATAGAGTGTCAAATCTGGCAAATTGGGAGGCAGATACCAACAATTCATAAGTTAAATCCCTGGAAGTATTCTGGAAAAAAAATCTTGAGAGAGTATCAGTTTTCCAAATAGCAGTTTCAGAATATCTTTAATATGCCTGTTGGAAAAAAGAAATCTGATTTTCTTAAAAGTAGCAGCCTGTGAAGCACTAAACACAGCTAGTGATCTTACTGTTTTAACAAGAAGAACTACCATTACTGTGCAGACTCAGCTTTTTTCTTTTGCAAATAATAACTAAGAATCTTTACATGCCACTTGGTTTGAAGAAGGTTATTTGGAGAGTTTCTCCTCTGCTTTCAGAGAGGTGGTATAATGGAACTCCTGGCCCAATTACTACCACAGGGTGCTGAACCACAGAATGATTTCTAGGAAGACTACAGAATTTGCTTCTTGTGATATTTTTTCTCCACTTGATCAGAATTTCCATTATTTCAATACACAGCTTGCAGAAAGAAATGTCTGTCTCAGCTTCTCCTACAATCCCCCTCTATGTAGTTGAATATTCCAAGCAAGCTTCACTCCTTCACACTCTCCTTATGGATCATGAAGCCCTATTCCTGCTGGGCTTGAACCAGTGGGTCAATATGTATTATTGGGGAGCCCAAACCTGCGGCTTTATGCAGGACACTGCTGAGGATTCTGACTTGTCCTTTCCTCTTTGTGGTTCTGTATCCACCTCTGCTCAGGCATGACTCAACCAGAAGCCTCTGAGCAACATCTACACTGCTTCACATTTTGCCAACTGCCTCGGCGGGTTCTCCAAGCGGTCTTCTATGAATAAAAGGGATTTGTGGTCCTTCAGCCTCTACGTTGTCTGAGACTCAGAATCTTTCTCAGAGCCCACGTTGCTGCAGCACGATGGGTGATCACTGCAGGCTGTTGCCAGGATTGTGCTCCTTAGCACATCTTCATCTGTCTCCTTGGGCAGGCACCTCCAGCCCACACCACTGGACTCCATGGACAACCTCACCTTATCATCTGCATTGTTCTCCATGGGGTTGTGGAGTAGAAGGCAAATAAAATCTATTCTTTATTTTTAGATTCTCCTGCATCCAGGACTAAATCATTAAATAGGTAATAGGCAGCAATAAAGTAGAACTTTTTTAAAAAAAACCTATCTAGTTGAATTTTTTTTATGCCTCACACAATTGAAGGAATTATTGAAGGAATAATAAATGTTCCCAATGACTTCAGTGGAGTGGGACTTATCCCTGTTATTTATGTAGACTCCCTTCTCTGGTGAGCATCTGGGACCTGAAATAGCCAGTAGCTTCTGACAGATATTGTAGAAGTTCATCCTTATTCAAATTTTTTTGAAATTAATATAACAAAACCAGATCAAACATCAAACTCCTCCCATCCCGAGGAAGTGTGCCTTTAGCAACTGGAGCAACAATCAGTTCTGCTAAATATAAATGATTAATTTGTTAGGTTGGCTATTGAACATAACTTTAATAGAATTATTAAAAAAATTTCCATTTCAATATCATTTAATATTCATAGCTCTTACATACTTTTTCTAATTGTTCTGGAATATAATTAATCAAGTTAAATTAAGTTGCTCTGTAATCAATGTGTTACTCTGCCACATGACGGTCAAGAAATGTTCATGAAATAGAGAGCACAAAACGATTGTAAATACATTTGGAAGAGGCAAGACAATATACTTTACAAAACACAGGAAAGACTATTTGAGGTCTTTTCTTAATACCTTTCTTATATAGAACATAAGGGATTTGTGGTAATACAATTTTTTGAAAATAAAAAACAAAAAGGCATCAATCATTCTATAGCTGTTCACTACCATGCCATGGGAAAATTTGTACAAATGTGCCTTAGTATGATTCAGGTAAAGATTACATTCACATTAGTAAAAATGTAAAAGAAGGTAAATATCTGAAGTTTTTCTAGCTCAGAAGGTAGCTACAAAGGCTATTTATTAATTGAATTGGTAATTAACCAAACTTACCCATGACCAGAAAAGAAACCACAGCTATTGTGATGAATTTCATAAACTACTGGTCATTGTGCACTATACCTTTCTTTGGATATCACCCCTGCTTGAATAAATGATAGTGTGCTGATCTTTTCAAATAATGACAAAACTTGTGAGATTGTTTTTGTTGCTAACCTAAACAAACATAGATTATGATGTCTGTGGATGCTCCCCTTCTAGAAGAAAGGTAAGAGATCAGCTTGGGGGTATATCTAGTGGCATGCATATATCAGCTACTTGTTCTTCCTTCAGCCATAGCAGTCATCTGTGGTAACTTCAGTCAGTTTAAAAGCCAAAATTTCCTTTCTGTGGAAAACATGCAGGAACAGAAGTGATCTCAGAGCTGATCTCATTCCAGTATCAGGCTGGGACATGATTTAGGAATGATTTAGGGCTCAAACCCTGGAGCTGAGGAACACTCCTAGGTCCTGTAGATAAACAGTCTTACCAAAAGCTGTATAAGGCAAATGTATCTCTCTGTTTGTCTGAGATTAAAATCACAGCCCTGCAGTTTTAATGTTCTCAGCTGAGTCTATTAAAATTGCAGAAGTGCCTTGTTCCCTTTTACACATTTTTTTTACAGTATAATCTGGCTTGTTAGAACCTGGCCTTGCAGACCACTGTGTTCATGCATGACCAGATTACAGCTAATCTTTAAAGAATTTAACAGTCATCTTTTCTATGCCAATATCTGCGTGAAATCTA
The DNA here is from genome assembly GCA_013397155.1 of Irena cyanogastra. NCBI lineage: Eukaryota > Metazoa > Chordata > Aves > Passeriformes > Irenidae > Irena > Irena cyanogastra. The sequence goes on along the minus strand of VWZV01017177.1, from coordinate 31,564 downwards.
AATATATTAATAATTTACAATTATAGCCCAGAATGTTCTTGTAAAACCCCTCAGAAGGCAACCTGAAAAACAAGCATAACAAAAGCCCTACAGATTCTAGTATCAGGAAAATATTTTATGTCTGGCATAAGTATAATGTAACTCCAAAGGCAAACAAGTTACATTATTGAAATAAATGGTGGCAGATAAAGCAGTCTGTTTGGTGGAATCTGGACCTACCAAGGCACTGAGCATCCATCCAATTTCCACTTTCTTCTTGATGCATTGCAGCCCGTGAGGCAAGCCAGTGTTTGAATGGCAAATGCTTCATAACTGGCTGCTGTTTTCTAGGAGACCTTGGTAAATTGAATGCTGTTTCAAAAAGCAAAATTCCAGTTAACCTGTATCTGGAGCATTCTAGTTTTGGAGCTTGGCAAGTGTTCATGTGTTTCTGTTTTCGGCAATGCTATGACATATTTAGAATGTTTTAATGTGTGATTTTGATACAGCCACTTTGTTAGAAAACCTGTTCTGGAACCAGTGAACCCTTGAGGGATGTTAATCAATAGAAATGAATGCATTTATAAGGAAAAAGGATTTAATTCTACCAAATACTTGTTCAGATTGGCCAATGCAAGGAATCTGGATCTGACCAGAGAAATTTCTTCTTTTTTTTATGGTTGTGTTTTTTGAAGCTTTTTACCTATTTCACTATCTGGATCAGATTTTGCTAAGCATTTTCCATGATAGTTTAAGTGCCAACAATGGAACAAAGAAAAGAGTCCAAAATGTTATTAATTTCTTAAGGTAAATTGTTTGCTTAAGAGTAACATTAATTAGCTGTGTCTCTACAGAAGATATTGATTTTATTTAAAATAAACATTATTGGAACAGTTTTAACTTTTATTGTCATCATAAAAAAGTTCCCTTGTGAAAACTGTTTGGAACTTCAAGCTTGATTGAACTTGAAAAATGCAGAGCAAAATTTTGCCAGATTTCATCTGAATCCTTCTCTGGCATATAAGACTTGGATGAGGTTTTGATACTTCTGGAGCAGATTGAGAAAATATGTCCAAGCTTCAGATGTGTGAGAAAACCCTCTTGTGTTCTTTTTCAAGGATTTTCTTTCCTAATCTTTCACTGACTTTATATGACCTTCAACAACATAAATCACTTCAAAATATTGTATACTTAATTTTTTCTCTAAATATAGGAATGATGTACTACATTAGTAGGGATGTTATGGCTTTAATTTATTTATTTTAATTTTGGAAGCTTATTTTTAAAACAAAGCAGTAAATGAGTGTTGCAACTTGACAATTGTAACAATTTCACAAGGAGAAATTGAGGTAGAATTATGTCCCCTTTATATTCTCTAAGTGCTCATTCTGTGCAGCATTTGTGTGATTAGGTTTAGATGGTTGGGCTGTTTGTGAAACCTGCATTTAACATTTGTGCAAAATGAGCACTCACTTCTGGCAGTGTTATCACAGACAGCCAATCAGAGATTGGTAGAAATTTTGTGCAAATTAATTGACTTGTCACATCTAACAGTTTAAATAGCAAATATAACATGGGACAGATTTTGACATGTTTGAATAGTTCTTTTGTTCACTGCACTTAGGCTCCCACAGAAAGCCAATATTCAGGGTGAGCAGGACTACTGACTGGTGGCTAATCTGCATTTGCTACAATACAAGAGATTTTCATGACCAAGGCTATAAAAATTAAGGAATAATAATTAATTGGATAATTTAAAGTAGATATCTAATAAAAATATTAGTTATGGTAAGAAGTCTCTCATGAGAAGAAAAAATGAGATCATTGCAGAATGATTCACTGTGAATTATTCACACAGCTGTAGAAATTATTCAGACTGACAGATTGATGGGTAGAACATGCCCATAAAGACAGGATAGTCCCCACTCTTTGTTATCCTTTCTGTGCTGCACATTCTACAGCTTTGACTGTGATTCTACAAGTTCATGCAAAGCAGGGAAAGCAAGCCAGCAGGATGATCTCTGATTTTCCTACAAGCACAAAATTAAAGGATAGAACCCAACAGGAGCAACTGGCTGAAGAAAGAAATGGAAATTACATTCTCAATTAAGAGTGGAGTTATCAACTGAAATGCATATTATGCACTCTTTGGGCTCAGTTTTATGAGAGATGTGCAGAAAAGGTTGGAGTGAGCTGACTGCTTTCGTATCAAGTAAAGCTCTTGTTAGTAATAAACAAACTAACATTCATGGGAAAAAAGCAATATTTTTTTTACTGCAATCCAAAGCAAACTTCCAGTTGTTAAATTACTGTGATGAAATATGCTGTGAAACTTCACTGAGAAGGGCATAATGTTTTTCTGAAATAATATGTTTTTAAACTGACATCTCCCTATTTCTTCAAGCAACAATAATATTTCTGTAGTTTTGAATAGATTTTTCCCATAGAAGTTACAATAATACTGAACTTGATCAAGTTTAACCTGATGAATTTATGAATGGTTCCTTTTAATTTTTAGCATGAAGAACTTTAGCTAAAGGTAGCTTCTGTATTGGAAATTAAACAGCTTAGTAACATTAAAACATTTACAATAAATGGAACACAGCCTTCCAAAAGATAGAAAATAAGACTGTCATCTTACTTGAATGTGGAGCTGCTATTTTAAACACCACAGCTGGCACCCTTTGATTAAATAATGCCTATTAAGTGGATTACTTTAAATGGAAATTTTATAGTGTTTGAATTTGGATAGGAGAAAGTACTTTAATATAGGTAAGTACACTCTTTCAGCTGCACAGTGCAATGAAGTTTTAATCAAAGAAGTGGTATAAAATGTTTGACCTTTTCGGTTTTATTTGTACTATTCTGAAGCCATCTCAGAAAGATTTTATACTGAATCAGGAAATATTTTGCCTTTTTTTTATGTACTATGATGTGCTAGGTACCTTCTACCATAATATTAAAAAAAAATGAAAAAGGTCTTGTCTCATTAATAAAAAATCTGTTATGATATGTTCTGAACCCTTCTCTAGCCTTTGGGGTTGATTATGGACTCAGATGATTATGCTTGCATAGAGCTCCTAAATAGTGTTATTCCTTTTACAGATAGAAATGGAAGAATGAGTCCTGTATAAAATATCTTGTGGTTTCTTACTAGCAGTCTAAGAATCCTTGGAATACAGTATGTTCAGTAGACAATCAAATGTATAAATGTCATATAATTCTTTTTTCTGAGAAACATAGGAGGCCAGCAACACTTCATATATAATTTAAGTGCTCAGCTCTAACAGTTATTTACAAATCTTGTTTAATTGTTCAGAAGTCTGGAGATGCATAGATATTTTATTCATAAAGTTGCCATCCCTGCACAGTCTAATTTGCACTTAATGAAAGTTCATTCAAAAATTGCTGTCCATAAGTAGGCCAAGATCTCTTTGACAATACACTGACAACAGCAGAGCTTGTATGGGAAGTACTAAACTTGGGTTCCCTTCTCACAATTAAAAGCTGAAACCCATGTCATCCACTTCAGTCACTGCATTTTCTTCCAGAATGGTTTTCAGAAGTGTTTTCTGAACACACTTCCCAGTTCTCTTGTCAAGATAGCTCATTTCATGGTGAGGAATACAGCATTCACAGGGCCAGAAGGAAATTTAGAAAAAAAAAGAAAAGAAGGAAAAAGATTACCTTGACTTTATATTAGAATAAAAAGAGACTGCTTCTTGATTTTTCAGTACAATAATATCCATAAACATGACTTTGCATCAGAATGAGAATCCAGAGTGATCTTGTGTATGGATTCTTTCAAGAATATAATTTGAATTCCCTGGAAAATTCAGTGGTAAATGAGGTTAAAACTTTGAAATCTTTTGGAAAATGAACGCTTAGTCCTGAGAAAAGGAGGAATTCACTTCCCTTGCAGTGCTTAGGAAAGCAGCACACACACTGAATAATGTAACAGGCGGAGTGGGTGGGTGTGCATGTGCAGGCAGAACATCTCAGTGCCACTGTTGCTTCACAATGAAAATTCATTCCCAGACATGTCTTTTCCACACAATCATTTAACACATTCCTCCTAACCTGAACATGTTGGGCACAAAGGAGCTTCATGCATCATGCTGTTTATCCTTGCCTTTTCCCATTGGGTTCAGGGAGGTGCACATCTATTTTATCTTGGAAAATTCTAATTAAAAGAGAAGGGAGAGATTTAAATGTGTGAAATTTTAATAGACTTTCCCAGTGTACCAATTGTACATTATGTCATCTTGGATAAATTTTGACTGAATTAGCTTTTGCAGAATGCCCACCAGACCTGCTTTCACAGGCTGTTTTGCCATCTGCACTATTAAAACATCCCCATTAGCTATGCCTAGGGTTTAATCTTTTGCAACTGATTACAAATTGTCCATAATTCACAGCCCAAAATAGAATTACAGGAATTAATTTTTAAATGTTAGACTTGCAAATTCATTATACCAGAAACAAAAGGATATATCTACTTATATTATTTTTAACCTGGAAAGGGTGAAGCTTATGTTGGCCACAAATGCTGATAATAAAGATCAGATACTAATAAAGTATTAGTCAAAGTACAATTATTAGACTCATGGGTGTTCAGGAAAGTTTTATTATGTGTATATATTGCATGCCTGACAGAAGTTCTAGTATTTCTCTTGAAGTCTGGTTGGAAAAATCCCACTGTATGTGAGTCACTACCCTCTCACTGTGATTGAATGATACATACTCAAAAAGTAAGCAAAAAATTGCCAGAAATTCTGCTCTGTAAACCAAATATCTGTTATTTTAGACATATTGAAGGGAGAAGGTTATTTTTTTTCTTTTCCTATGACTCCCTTAATGATGGTCTTCCTCGTTTTTGTCTTTTAGGAAGGAAAAAAAGGTAAGGGAGAGTCCAGAAGGGACTGCCTGAAAGCTGGAATTTCAAATCTTGCTCTATGACTGTCATGTTTGCACCAGATGTGTATGCTGCCCTGCACTTTAGCTTCCTCCTCAGTAGTCCTTACCTAGTTTATCTGTGGTTCCTATATCAAGACAGGGGGTGATAAATGATCACCTAGAGCTAACTCATGGTCGGCTTTGAAGTTAGATGTCAGTAAAGTCAGGAGGTTTCTAGAATGCATGTTTGTTTTTCTACCACTAATGATGAATTTCTGGTTTGGAAATCTCTTTTACAATGACCAAAAATAATGTGGAGATTCTGCTTAGAACCGGTGTTCCTAAAATCAGAATTTTGAGTCTTCTTGCATATCTATTGAGAGGTAAGTAACATGGATGGGGAAGGCAAAAAAGTAAAATAAGGAATAGTTATTTTTAAGCATCAGAGCTGTGTAAAACCACAAAGGGTATTGTTAAGTCTTGGTTAAATTGGTATTCCCACAATTTCCAGACTTTTTTGACAAAATGGAGACTGAAACCCTATGAACATTCTCTACTTTGAACTCCTGTTCCCATCAAACTTGAGGTTTCCTCTGCGCAGCAATTTACATCATGAGAGTGCACTAAGCCACAGCAGCTGGGAGCCCTAACCACTCTGAAAAAAAAAAGGGCATTTGTTGACATGGTTTAACAACAGGCTGTCAGAACTGTGATGCTTCACTGGAATTCAACCATTCAATATAATGCCTGCAAATTATGATTTTGGATACAGAATATATTTTGAAAATTACTGATTCCATTTCCAGCATGCTGAAGGAAATGGAGGAAATGGCATTTTCTGATGACAGCTCTAGTATGTACCCTGTGGAGCTGTATGAGGTAAGCAGTTGTTTTCTGCCTTTTAATCCCCTCTGTGTCCATCCTCATGCCAGAAAATATATCAAAAGCTGAATATTTGAACATTTATTTACCCGGAAAAAAAATATAGGGAAAACACTATTTTTTTATTTTTAAGGTGAGAAATCTGATACTAAAGCTATTCTTGAAAGAGCAAAGAGAAAACAGATCCTTCTCAACACTGAAACAGCATCCTTGCATTTGTCTGAAGAAACCATCTAGCTTTCTTGGGGGGTCAGTGTTCCTTGGGAAGTTTGACTGCCACAGAGAGCAGAGCTTAGAGTCTTGACTCTTGGTTCAGAAATCCAGACTACATTTCCTTTCATGGCTGCTGACCTAGGAGCAGTCATGAAGAATGATTTGGAGACAGATGAGTATGTCCTCATCCAACCCCAGATGTCTGTCAGCAGTCTATAGCAGATGAGTCGTGCATTGATCAGCATGTGCCTTCTCACCTTGTGCATGCAAAGACATTGGGGTGGCATACTGCCCTTGCACACCACATCTGTCAAGAAAATATGTGGGCTAGGCAGCTCAAAGGTAAAAGAAGCTGTCTCAGCAACAGGGGGATGACTCAACAAGGAAATGACACAGGGAGAATTAAATGTTTATCTCTTCAAAAGGATACAAGACATCTAACCATTCAGAAGCACTAGGTGTGGCTGTTTCTTTCTCTCTCTCTCTCTGATCCTGTATCCAGTCAAAACAGCAGCTCATGGCAAAGGTCCCAAATAATGTAAAAAGTTTAAAAAGTCCAAACGAGCATCTTGCATCATGTAACTGCCTATCCTTCAACATAGGATAAATATCAGGTCTAAATATCAGGCAGGGAGCTTGCTCAATATTAAACTTGAAATAACTGGACTGTAACATGTTTGCAATGACTTAAATGGGTAGAGAAAGAATCCAGCTCAGGCTAGTGCAAGGCAGAGAATTTTTTTTTAAGAAATGCCTATTAGTTCTGATTTATTCACATTACATTATTGTCCACAAGGCAGAAAGATCATATGTATTCCAAACCACATCAGCAGCTAAAGCACAAGGGAAAGAGGATTCTGGAGTTTAGGTTAAGGGCAGTCTGTGTGCAATGCTTGGAATAACTGCTGATCTCTTTAGACTCTCTAATATCAATGCTTTCTGAGTCTCTCAGGAGATGGTTTGCTTGTACTAGAACTGATATTTAGACCATCAGTAGAGGAAAGCTGAAAAGAAGCAGAGGAAACCAAGGAGGTGCATGCCACAACATGCTGATTCATACTTTAAAAATTCCATGGTGACCCTAAATTCAGCACCACCAGCAGGAGGGGTTTCCCATGGATTCTTTGAAAAGGGAAATAAAATCTTTTGCAGCTATTGCCTGGACATGCCTCAGAGCTGGGCCTTTCGCAGGCTTGCTGAAAGTCATCTAATCCTTGTTTCCACCTGCTCCAGCACATCACATTTTGCAGCTCAGCAAGGCTCTATCTTTAGCCTCTCAGCAGTGGGACACTTTAGGCAGAAGAGGATTAAGCAGGCACACACAGATTTAAGTGCAGCCTGCAACTAGTCACAAATGTGTTATCTGCATAAGCTGTCATTACTGGAAAGAATATAAAATACAGTTGTTGCATTGCACTATTTCTGATTAATTGGTTTAAGGCATGAAGGAAGAATGTTTCTACCTAATTGCAATAAAACTTCATTACACCATGTCTGTATAATTTAGCATTTTTTTAAACAAGGAGAACTCATCTTTATAAAGAAATCTGAGGGAAAATATGGCTGAAGAAATGTGTCACACCAAACATTACTACTGCCATGTCAAAGGAACATAAGCCTGACAAATCTAGTTGGCTAAATCAAAGTGTGGGCATTTAATACTGATGTGGGTGTTGTTTATGCAGATTTTAGAGTATTAAATAATTTATCCCTAAAATAATAGTGTTTTATTTCATAAGATATTGTTGAACAATTTCTTTAGTATAGAAACAAAAATGAAAACAGGAACACAATTTTCTCCTGTTTCTTTTTTTTTCTCATAAAAACCTGAAGTGGTGTAAGGATTTAGAAATTATTTATATGGATCCTCAAAAGCAGGTGGTTTTAATTGGAAAGACTTATTACTGTAACTAATCATATGCAAGCATCCTTGTTTTTGTAAAGAAGTTCCTCATATGTAATACTCTCCTCCATGGAAATGTTCTTCTTTGGAAACTGAGATGTGTCCTCTCTCTGAACTTGGGTTTGGCAGAGTATTTCCCTGTGCCTGGGATCTCTGCCAGAAAAATATGAAGCCATGGGGTGGGACAAGGGAAAGAATGGGCTAGCTTGAGGGAGAGGTTAGCAGCCTGTGGTCAAGGGTTACAAAAACTCAAAATATGAAAACTTCACTTAAACTGAGTTGAGAAAAATGAAGAATATTTAGGGGACAATTCTTCCAACCCATAGGAGTGTTCAGATGGAGATGCATTGAGCTGGGCTATTAATTTCTGCACATAGCAGAACTCCACTGACAGTAAATGGAGTCTTATATGTTTACAGTGGTAGAAATTAAATTCTTATTTGGACCCATTATTCCTTCTTTTTTTCTTCAAACTTTCAGGGTGAAAATTTATTATTGTTTGGGTTGACATTTTGAGATTAGACATTTTTGGACACGCTTGAGATTAATTCTTTTCTTTGTAAAGTTAAAACAAAATCCATATAAACCAGACTGATTTTAAACAAGTGCTCTGTAAGGAGGAAGCTTTTCCACATCTGAAGAGAGACAAGTCTGAAACAATATATGCACATTTATTTAAAAATCATAATTTATTGATATGAAGAGTGATAACTGTGGAGTTTTCTTAGGCAGTTATGACAAAGGTAATTATATTTAATGATTGCAAAAGAGATAGAAATTAGGAAAACCACTCAAAAGTATTGTATAATTTTTGCCCCTTCAAATAACTAACCCTTTGAGCAATAGGACTTCAACTTTTCTAACTTGCATTTAGACCTCTTATGTTGGTAAATAACAAAACCTTTTATCTTCTGCTTATATTCATAGTATAATAAAAAAGATTCTTGTTGCAGAGGCAAATTGTTAAATTGTGAACTGTAAGTTATCCAGGAAGATAGACTTGGTTGGCTAAAATGCCTTTCTGCTTGTAAATCTCAAAAAATTTAAGATACCTGATTTACTGTCCCAAATCCTGTCGAAGTAATCTTGACTTCTAAGAGAAAGTGCTCAGATCTGCACTCACGTGGGATTTGACCTGCAGCTATCAGTGTGGTGGATAGACTTAAGGTATGTAATTATACATGCACCTGTCCCCTGGCTACACATAAATGATCATGACACTCAGGAGAAGGATTTTAACTGAAATAAACCTTGCCTGTGGAGCAACCAAGAATTGTATGCAGACATCACATTACCACATCATCGTTGCCTAGAGGACTGGAGACAGCAGGAAAATAGGGTGTGACTCCAACTGTTTGGCTTCTACATGCAAATGATATTGCCCAGCCCTTATGATTCACTGTGTGCACAGTTCAGGCTTACTGCAAATTTGAATTGTTGCTTGAAGCAGTGTGTTTTCTGTAGCAATACCTTCAGGACAAGTAATGCAGAGTAAACTCTATGTAGAGCTGTGCTATCCCCTTGCATTGTTCAACTCTGTCCACACCCTATGCGAGGAGACTTGTCAGAATTGTCTGACTTATTGCTGCAATTGCAGGTGTGACAAAGCAGCTCCTTCTACCCTATGGTGCAAATTTTGTTCCTTGGTAACAGGCAGCCACGTTTTAGGGAACTTCAGGGGGCTCTGGAGGTCTGGAAATGTGCTTAACAAGACATAGTTTATCAGTCTGCATAAAGTTTCCTCATGTCGTGTGTACTGCCAGTATTGATTCAGCCTCTTGAAGACTATATATCTATGAGAATGTTGTTGGCATAGTGATAATTTTCTTAATATAAGACAACCTCGGTTCAGTCACAGATGTAGTGGATGACTCACATAGAACTAACACTCTTCACATCCCTATAAAGATTCCTTTTCCTGACTCTAAGAGTTCCTCCTAGTTCCTCATCGATCTCTTTGCATGAGTTTCACAACTGAGCTAAAGCAGGAAACCTGTGTCGATGGGTATTAATTTCATCATCTCTCTGCCCTACCTCTGAGTATGTAGAGAGCAAGGGAGAGTCAATCTTTATTAAAGGAAATCAGGACTCTTCTTTCTAGTTATTTATGCTTCTTGCTCTGACATATCTTGTCAGCTTTTTTAATAATTTTATGTCGCTGATTTGAAAAGCAAAACCCAAATTCTCCTTTCAGATCCATCCATCCATCCATCAATCCAGTCCTCAAAAATTATTTTACTATGTCAATTAACAAACAACAAAATGAATATCTTATATATTGATCATATTTACAAAATCTTCAGTAGGGGAGATATTGATGTTTTATACAGCAGAGAAAATGAACATGGATACTCATTAAAATCTTTCTCAAAATAAAGCTTTTAAAAATTTGTGGAAAAATTAAATATGAAAATGACAACTGCTGCCCACAATTAGACTGTAGAATGGTTTTCCAGACTGAATGTCCCCCATTAAAAAAATAAAGAGCTGTGTGTAGACTGTTTTGGATTAGTTATTTGGTCATAATTCTTGAAACCTCAGAAGAAAGTAGACTAATTTATACATTAACCTCTAACCTGTTGGGAGCAAATGTGAAAAGAGCTAGATTAGAACCTTGAAGCATGTTCTTGGGTATGTGCTTTTGAGAATTTTTTTCTCCTTAAGGAAGAACATCTTAAAAAACCAGTGAAATATAAAGAATTTTTTTGTTGTTTGTTTGTTTATTTGAATATAGGATCATTTTCATATGTATACAGTCTTGAAACTGCTCACAAAAATACTAAGAGAAGGCTATAAGCTTCTATATATAGAATTTTATATAGACTATAAGCTATAAGACTCTAAGCATTGAGAGAAGGCCATAAGCAAGTATAATAAATATTAGGTGATAGATCAAAGCAAACAGATGAAGACTTCTGGGTTTGTGGCTCATATAAAATCACATCATACTCTGAGAGGTAAATGAAAGAGAAATATATTTGAAATTATGTGCTATTTTTCAAGTTTTCGGTGAAATTACTGTATTTTATGTTTATATGAATATATATATGCAGTTGCATGAAAATATATGTGTATTTTATATATATATATAAATATATAGTGTATCAGTGTGCATTCACATACCTGAAATGAAAATATAGAATTTAAAAATAAACCTATGAGAAAAATTCTGTGTCTGAAAATTGTCATCGATGTTAATGGACTTCTATTTTGACAAATCAATGAAGAATATAGTCTATATAAATGATTAAGGTGAACTTTCTGTATTGCTGCATTCGAGAAGACAGTTAATCACATATTCCATTTATATCAAGGTTAATATAAGAAAGTTACTGAACTGGAACCCATCAGAATGTACATTCAGTGTTCCAAATTTACAGCTGCAAAACAACTTATAACAACATAACAAAAGATAATCATTATTGCTTTGTTAAATTGCTGAACTTTGAATTCAAACATTTTGTCAGCCAAAGCTGAATTTCAGAGAAGAAGAGCAAGAATCAATAGGAGGATGTGTCATAGGGTGATGTTTTTAATAAGTAATGGAACACAGAGCAAAAATCCCTCAGGTTTACATTCACATCCCATAATTGACATAGACATGACATCAGGAGACTAATAAGATATCAAATTTGTGATATTTTCCAGCTGAACTTCCAACAGGTTGAGGACTTATCCTGAAAACATATAAAAAAATCTCCTCTTAGGAGTTTTCCTTAAAAAAATATATAGGATGGAAAAATATCTTTGCTTTAACTGTGAATTATATTATATTTGGAATTGTACTGAAAAGAACCAAACACATCATGGGTAATATTTTATTCAAAGCTCTCACAGAATGCAATAGAAACTCAAATAATTATATTACAATTCTAAGTATGCCCTGGGACAGCATATTTATAAATATTTATACTTTAACTGAAATATTCCAGTGTTGGAACATTCAAAGAATAAACACAAAAATTAATTAGGGCCTTAATCCAAAAAATAAAACAAATCCATAAATCTCATATATTTGAAACATTTTCAGTCAGTCATCAGTATGAGCCTTAAGAAATGTTAAAAAAAGTACGACCAGCCTTCATACCTTTTTTTTTTTTCCTGGATGCTGCCTCAAATTTTGATTTTTGATTCTTTAACTGACTAAGGCAACAGCAACACCTATGTAGCACACAGTGGGATCCACGCATAATTTTGGTCACTTTAACTGAGTGCAAATGCCATAAGACTACAGCTACTCTAGATTCTAAATTTGGAATTCAAGTTCGAGGTGAATTGTCTATCACATTAGACTGCAAAGGGAACTTAAGTTCTTAATTTAAATATCCCCTTTAGGTACTCAAATCAAGGTTTCATAAATCTCAGCACAAGGCTAACAATTTACAGGAATGAAGGGACACACTCTGTCTTGTACTTAATATTTCAGTGGTATGGCAGAAGCACAATTGAACTCTGAACTCTGGTCCTTTCCAGCTTGTAATGAAAAGTCTTGTGGTACTGAAATACCTCACTTTTAGCTGAAATTATTTGTCATTCACATCTTCACTTGCCCTTTCTAATGAACTTAAGGAGTTTATTTTTTTATTAGCAAAACCTTTGCCACTCTCCTTCAAATCTTCAATCAAGTACCAATAGCTTACATACACTAAAAACGTGTACAGTTTTCCACCAAAGAAGACAAATGATCATTTTAACATATTAAAACAAACAAATAAGTACTTGTTTGACAAAACCACCCCAAAACCTTGCTGGAAACTAACATGTGATATGACAAGAGGTTTATTTTTCAAACCAGTCTCTTTTTTTTATTGCATATTCAAGTTATGGCACTTGATATCAAATTGCATACACTGTCTAAAACACATAGCTCTGTGAGCTGTAGTGATCTGTCCCTGCTTTGGCCAGACTGAAGTAAACATCATACATGTGGTACTCATTTCACATAAATTTCAGTTTCTGATCGGTGGTTACTGTCACTCGTTCAAGATAACAAACAGAAAATTATGGGAGAGCAATGTGGTGCAAAGTAGCCTGGAAGTTATCCACAGAGCACGTCTTTTATATCTCAAGTTGTAATCCAGCTCACAAGAATGCCTTTCATGTATGAAGAAAGAGGTTATTATCCTATCAGTATACAATCTGTTAATAACAAACATCAGGGGAGAGCGATTCATTTGCCCTGACAGCTTTGTGAACAGGCTTAGAAACTGTTCTGAATAGTGAAATACATTAAGAAAAAGATGTTATTTATGGCAGAAGACAGGAAAGGGAGCTTTCCTTCTGGAATTTAGGAAAGTTCAGCCAGCCAAAACATAGAGAAAGCTCCAAAATATATTTGCAAAATTAATGAAAGACAGACCTCCTTATTTTCACCTCAGATTTAAAGGTGAAAAGCCATGCCACTCAGTGACACATTTTTCAAGATACAATATTGAAAAGCTATCAATTTTATTCATAGAAAAGCATAGATAGATTTGACTTCTTATGAAGGCTGATCCTTTTATTGGTCTGACCTCTGATTTAATTTTATTTCTACATTAACCCGAATAAATAATTTAATTCAACCTGCACTTGTGCATGCTCTCCTTCTATCTGCCCTTCCTTGGAATAGAAGATGGGGTCAACTTGCTCATGACTTCATGGACCTGGAGGCACAGTCTGCTGACGTATTGCACCTTCAGGCTTACTGTATGTGATTGCCATGTTTGATATTAATTTGCATTTCTATTAAATGTATTTTAATATCAATATTATATATATATAGTCACACACTACTAAGCTAAAATATATTTTTCTTGCTGATTATCGTTTTCTCTGATTATAACATGGCATTGCCAAAAAAATATACCTACAGCTGACAAAAAAGAATTAAAAATGGAAAAAAAAGAAGGTAGAAACATTTACGAGTATCATTATTTTGTGGTAGCTTAAGATATAGTCGCACAAAGATGGAGACATAAGTAAACAATTAATTAATTAGCAACTAATACTAATAACTAATAATTAATAACTGAATTCAGATTCAGAAATTCAGATTTTCTAATTGCATGTATTTTTGCATGTATTTTACACATATATTGAATGAGATTAGCAATACAGGGTAGATTAGCAATAGACCTTTGTTAGTTGTTACAAAAAAGTTCTGAAAGAATTCAGCAAATGACAGTCTGTGCTCCTTCAGTCAAAAGAAGTTCTGTCTTTTAAGAGCTTATGCATTTCATAAACAGTAGAACTGGAAACCAAGCTAAAGAATTCCTTCCTTCCTCTCCGTCCTCATGAGTGCTAAATTTGAGATTAACCCCAGCTTTTCTGCCACTCTAGTGCCTTCTTTGCTTTTCTCTGCAGTAAACTGTCACCACGTGCAGGGGTTGTGCAGTTACAGGTGGAGGAGCTGCTCGGCTCAGCGGGACCTGGGCCAGGCACACGAGGCCACCGAGCTCCAGCAGCTGCTCAGAAAATCCATGTACCAAAGCTAGAGAGCATCATCTGCACTTTAGCGAGCTCTGGGAGCACTTCAAACAATAGCACAAATCAAGTCCTCTTTAATGGGACTTTCCTTGGTTCCATGTTGCATTCTTGTCCAGGTCTCCCGTAATATTTGGAATGATCTTTTGATTTTCTACTAATTTGTACCTCCCACCTGCTTTCCTACAATCGCGAAGCAATAACATCTGTAACTTACCCGTAGTGAAAAGGGGCCTAACAATTTTTTTGCTATTATGTTGTAAAACATATTTATAGTTCCTGCCCCCCTTATTTGTATTTTAAACTCACATACTATATTTCAAAGAAATAAAGTGAGACATTTGAAGAAAAACTTCATATGTAAGTTTAGTTCTCCATTTATTTAGGAAAGGTTAGTGTCTTTAGTATAAAAGCTAATTCAGCAATCCAATTAAAGTATTATTGACTTGTTATGCCATTACACAATGGAACGATTAATTATGGGCTGTTATCTTTAAAATTATTTATTCACATGTCATGTGGTTGTTTGGGTATTTTTTTAAATTAACTTGTCAGCTGATGAAAAGGTGCTGAACTTGCAGGCTGAAGTCCACTGTTAAAAAAATAAAAACCAACAAAAAAACAACCAGGTAAAAGCAGAAATCAGTATTCTGATTTGTTAAGAAGAAACATTTTCTCTAGGGATCCAACACTTTCTCTTTATACATCTAACAGGGGAAATCCATGTAAGGTAACTCACTGAAAATAATCCAGCAAAATGTATCATAGGTTTTTGTGAAGAGCACAGACACTGGAAATCATAATAAAGTTAATTACTGCTGGGTCTGGAATTCTAAGTCATCAGTCCAATGACGAGCTTCTTCACTCTGTATTGCATGTGTTAGCCCAGATGAAAATCCCAGGTAAAGAATGTGTCATCTGTGAAGTGATGGCCAAGCAGGCATGTGCTAAATTACAGAGACTGAGCTAACTGGGAAAAATCTATTTTGCATCTCTTGCCATCTGATAGATGAGAGAAGGAGTAGATTAATTTTTTTTTCCCCCCAATGGTATTTTTTATTATCAGTCTTGTATCTTCAGGATTAACAGTTCATTAATCATAGACACAAGGATACATTATGGTCCAAATTTCTATCAGATCTACCACACCAGATGAAGTGAAATTCACATGTGCATTCAAAAATTCACATTTTCATTACCAACTGTTGTCTAAAAAACATAGTTATCCAAATCACATTTGCAGTAAAGATCAAGGTTGCAAAGGTCTGAGGACCAAAAGGCCTTTGTCCACAGAAACATTTTTAAGTTCAAGTGATTTCTTATGATAACAGCACTGCTTATTCCAGTGAGATTAAAGAAAAAAAGTTATAGCAAAATAGCTGTAACAGATATTGTGATTCTGATGGATAACAGATTAAAAATGCCTAGCATGGACTGAAATATCCACCAAATACTTTTGAAAATAGTAGAAATAAAAACTTTTACTTTGCATGTTGGCATTGTTTCTCAAGAAAAAAGGTTAGACTGCAATTATTTTAGTCAGAATATTTTATTTTGTCAGTGTCGTCTACTGAAATAGTTACAGCTATTTGAAAGATTTTACTTCAGTGATGTGCTGCTTATTATTTATAATGTCAGCATCAAACAAAATGTTTGAGTTCTTCACCTTATGGGATGAGGACATAGTAAAGAATATTTTTTTAAGTCAAGATACAGTATGTTGCCTAAAGTATAGTTCTACTTGTCAAGAACTTCAGAGCTTATGTAGAGACAGTCCTTCTTAAACAAAAAACTGTCTTAAAAAGATCTTACTATTTGCTGGTTTGCTTTTATTTCCCAGCTTCAGTATAACCAGCAATATTTTTGGATTTCTGTCCATTGCAGCCTTTGTCTGTAGATGATCATTAGACTGGCTTGACACTTGTACCAGGAACAAATGACCAAATCAAGGCAATATAACGAGGCTGGATCACCCAAACTTTTCCAAGTCAAATCAGTTTTCTATTTTGAAGTGAAAAAGGCATATGTTTTTAACTAGTATTGTAAGCATTAGAGAATAATTGTGAAGACAATTCTCACAATATCCTGGCACCAGTGAAGTCAATGAAGAAAAATCCACCAACTAAATTAAACAGGTCTGGACTTCAATACAATTTTCTTGAGATTCATATAGCTATGAAACTGTTGATGGGGTGGCAGGTCTACATTTTCCTTTCTATGTACACATATTTATTTTACTGACTCTAGGGGATTTGTGAGCCAGACTTCATTCAGCATGTTCCAAGGAGCTATGCACTGTCTTCCCAAATAGAGACATTATCTTTGTTCTTATTTCCATTTGTATTTTTCCCTTATACTAAATTAATCATTCAATCTGAAATGTATCTCTGGGTTTCAGGGATTTTTAGTTGGCTGTTTGTCACTGGTTTTGGTTTCTGTGTGTGTACAGCTATTACATTTTATAAGAACAAATAGATGCAAGATCTCTCACAAGAGAGTTTTTATCACATTACGTTTCCAGTTCAGTTTCCAACACAGAGAGCTGAGTCATGAATACATATCCAACGAAAAAACAAACTTCCAAATATGTCAGAGTTCAGCAGAAAGTGCCAGGGTATTTCATACACACAGCCTTGATATCTTTAAGACAGTATCATGTTAAATCCTCTCAGAAGATCTTAAGGTATCTTAAGCTAGGGTTTTCCAAAGAGCCTCAGGGTACAGGGAACTGTTGCCTGTTTTTTTAGTTTCTCCTAGCTATATTTGGCTTAGCTGCAGAAGCCCTTTAGAAGCCTCATGACCAAAAACGTTATGTCAAAGGGTATTCTTTTGGTTTTTTAATTGTACAATTACTAGCTAAAAATTCAAAACATCTTGAAATGAAATCACTTTTGGATTCCTGATTTGTGAGAAGTGTTTGAAGTATTTGTAAGATAAGTGCACACTAAAACATATCACTTGTCAATGTAACATTAAAGTTAATAAATATTTCAATTTTTAAATTTCTGATAATTTTGCCTCATGTTTGCTGTTGTTATTACTATTCTTATTATTGTTATTATTATCACTATGATTATCTAACAACAGGACTTCAATAAATCTCTAAAAAGTCTAGGCCGATCCTATAACACATTATAAAGATGTGAAAGTTCAAAACCTTTGCATATTTTATGAATTATATACTAATAAAAGTTGGTGGATTGGAAATGTTGAGGGAAGGCATAGGAGAGCCCTCAGCCTCCCACACACTGCTTTGCCAGTGTGATCCATCAGGGCCATTTCTGTGGCAGAATAGAGGCTCTCTCTTTGATTCTAAAATCATATCACTAATGCATCAGTTAAATGCTATCAAAGCATTTAAACCTTTCATATATTTTTATCATTGCATTGCAACATTTTCCTTCAGGCACTACACGATAAAGTGCATGCAATACCTACCCTGAGGAGACTGCTATACATAACAGCAATTTTCTCTAATGTAGTTGTTGTTATTTCTTTTTGTTTTGTTTTGTTTTGTTTTGTTTTTGTTTGGTTGATTTTGTTTTGTTTTTCTTTTGGCTTGAACAACATTTTTTGCCTCCACATTTAATAAAACTCCTAAGGATAGAAAAAAGTGCCATTTAATTTTCTTGGCTTTGGCTACAACATTGTTGTGTCTACATAGGCATGCACTCATCTATAGCTGCTCACACCTACACTTCCACCCACCCACCAAGCTAATCACAGTGTTTTTAAAATAAAATAATTTCTTACTGCCTAACCACAATGGCAATCCTTCCAGATCATTTGGTTCACCATGAATAAAATACATGGAATACTCTGGTAGGGAATTTTTTGGTTAAAATGAACATTATTTAAAGCCACAGTATTTAAGCTTCTGTAATGGAGTTATGTTGCCTTCATTGTGATTCTGTGGCAGTGTTAGCAGAATTTGAGTTCACTGAGTTCATAAGTCAAGATCATGAAGCACTGCAGACCAAATGTGCTAATCTGCTCTGGAATGTTGCCTCATCCCATCTGAAAAGTCTGTATTTGTGTTGAAGACATAACAAACAGACTTTCTACTTTCAGACTCACTGAAAGTATTTTAAATACTCATCATGCTGGGGATCCCATTTATCATCTATGCATTTAGATACTAAGTTTGTCCATGAGAAATTCTATATAGCATTTAGACTCTAGAGATTTTCATCTGTCGCCTCTCCACTTAAGAATTCAGAGAAATCAAACAATCAACTTTTTTTTTTTTAATTCATTTTATTTTCATTTTATTTCCTTCCTGCAGGGCTAGCTCTTTTGCTTTAAAACTAAGAATCAGAGTGTTTGAGCTAAAGCCAAATCCCACAGTTGGAGTGCTTTTAAGACTTGGAACAAGTTAAAATGTATGTTTTCTAATTTATGAAAGAGGCAAAGAATGACAGACAAAGAAAGGCCAGGATACAGAGAGGATAAAGAGAAACCACCCTTGAGTAATTATGATGTAAGTATGTAGTTACAAGCTGAGAGGTCTTTGCAGAGGTTGTGTGATAGTGGCCATTCCCACAAAAGAGGAAAAGATAGCACTTTAACAACATTTATAGAAGCTGAGGTATTTTACATTCAACAGAAATTCTTGCTATACACCCCTTTAATTAATATCTCTAATAACCCATTTTCAACAATGACATTTGGGTATAATCTTTAGCAGCTTTCATTGCTAATATTGCCAGGGGTATATATATTAATGCAGGAGCATATACAAACATATTTATATGTTTAGATTCTGTCAAAAGCTGATTGCAAAAGTGTTGCAAACTCAAGGAATCTAGAAGATGCAATTTTAATTCCACCTGCTTAGGCATATACATTCTGACTAGTTTTAAATTTCATGATCCCTTACTGCCTATCGCTTTCAAGGATGAATAATGTACTATAATGAAGAATTTTTTCTTTATATTTAATTCCTACTGATATAACCAAATTACTGCAGCACTCCCCATGGGGTCACACCAGGGCAGAGCAGAGGGGGACAATCCCCGCCTTTGACCTGCTGGACAGGCTTCCTTTCATGCAGCCCAGGACACAGTTGGCCTTCTATGCTGTAAATGCACTTTGCTGGATCATGCACAGCTTTTTATCCCCCAACACCCCCAAGTCCTTCTTCTCAGGGCTGCTTATCATTCCACTCATCACCCATTCTATGTTTGTGTTTGGGATTGCTCTGACTCAGGTGCAGAACCTTGCACTTGGCCATATTGAACTTCATGAGGTTCCCACAGGCCACTCCCTCAACAGATGGCATCCCTTCACTCCAGCAAGTCAACTGCACCACACAGCTCAGTGCCATCAGTGCTGAGGGTGTACTTGATGCCACTGTCCATGTCACTGACAAAAGGTGTTAAAACATGCCAGTGCCAATGCTAACCCCTGAGGAATGGTCCTTCTCACTGCTTTCCACCTGGACATCAAGATATTGATTGCAACTCTGACTATAACCATGCAGCAAATTTCTTATCCACTGTTCAGTCTACCTGTCAAATCCATTCCAAAATCCATTTTGGAGAGAAGAATGTTGTGTAGTGCAATGTCAAATGTTTTGCACAAGTTCAGGCAGATGACATTGACACCGTTCCCTTATCCACCGACTTCATACCTGTTTTAGAAGGCCACCAAATTGGTCAGGTATGATATGCCCCTAGTGAAGCCATATTTGCTGTCACAGATTAACTCCTTATTTACTATGTGCATCTGCATAGCTCCCAGGAGGATCTGCTCTGTGATCTTGCTGAGCACCAAGGTGAGACTGACCAGCCTGTAGTTTGCTGGGGGGCTTCCTTTTACTACCTTTCTAAAAATGGGGTTTATGTTTTCCATTTCCCAGTCAGTGGGAACTTCACCAGTCTGCCATTACTTTTACAACATGATGGGCAGTGGATTAGCAACTTAAGATATTGGTTCCCTCAGGATCTTCAGTTGCATTTCATCAGATCCCAGGGACTTGTGCACATTCAGGTTCTTTAGATAATCTTGAACTGTATTTTCTTCTATGGTGTGCAATCATTCATTTTCATAGTCTCTACCATTGAATTCTATTTTTTTTTCTTTATGTTTTTCAGTCCTGTGGGGTATTGAAAATAAACAATTAATATTAAAGAATGGGTTTTGATTTTTAGGTGTAGGAATGGAAATAAAAATCTTCTTAGATAGTTCCTTTCTGATTCTTGGAAGAGTTTTTGCTGGCTTTCCTTTCCCTTAATTTGTAAGTAATCATTTCACTTTGGGTCTTGGGCAAAATTTTTTGTTGCTCTTGGGAAATGGAAAATTTGTTGGTGTGGTTAAATGCTCTTTTTGGAGAAGAAGCATTTATCTAGTGTAATGTTCACCAGCCTTTGCATCCTTTTGGTTCCTGATGGTGGCCATGATATTTTCAGTATTCCAGAGCTTAAGATTTACTCTTAACTCACGTGGACAATTTATCTTTTTCAAATGAAATAAAACCCCCAAGAAGCATTCATTATTTTTGGGAGATTAGTACCAGAAATCCTCCCCATAAAACTATTATGATTAGTATTAAGACTTTGAAAGTTATTATAATATTGCATCTGATGTGGAAGTACTAATACTGGTAATACCCTTTTTTCACTGAGTTTTTATGTTGATGTGAACTTCTTCTCTGACAGACCTGATTAGCTCAGAGGAAGACATGAAAATGGATATAAAAGATGGAGACAGAGGGAATCCACGCTGGCACTGCTGGGGAGAGAGGAGACAGTGTCTATGAAAAATGCTCCCTTGCTGTTTGGGAAGTATAGGAGTAAACACAACAGCAGTCACAAAACTCGTGGGAAAGAAAATAAAATATTTGAAACCCCAGCAGTTGTCAGTGTGAGATCCATTGATTCCAGCAGAGGAGTGGGATACACTGGTTAGGAAGTGAGAAGCACAGAGCCACGCACTGTACTAGAAAAAATCATGACTACAGAAAAACCACAAATTCAACACCATTATCGTGGCTCTTCATTACTTAGGACTCATTCAACTTCTAATCAAAAAAATGCAAGAAAGACAACAAGAAAAGCTGCAGAAAATATTTTGCATCCACTGTGCAACTGTATTATAGCGCTAGACTTTAAAAACTTACCACGAATTATTTTTGTAAGGTATTTTTATTTTGGTGTAATAGTCTTCACTATGAAGCCACAAAATTGATACTGTTTAATAATCTGATTTCAAAACAGGCATTAATTTGAAATTTTTTGTACATTTGAAATTTTCTGTAAAAAGGAATCCCCTCTTTTCTGGACTAAGACTTAGTTCTTTGGAAAAATCCTGTACCTTATAAAAGGAAAAGCAGATGACTATTTATGGCACACAATAGTGATTATTTTTCTCAGTCTTTTTTAAGCAGACTATTTAGACAGAATCCACAAATGTACTTTCTTTACAAAAGAGTTTTTTGATGTCCTTAAAAAATATTTCTAACTAATATTTCTAATCTTGACTTTCTAACAAGATTTTAATATGGGATTTCACAAATTTGCTGGTGATGGTACACCTTATGCTGTAAAGATAAAATCTCTGACCACAATAATCTTTGGTATATAAAGTATAGAAGCTCTGAAGTGAGAGCTTTAGCATAGTTAGGATCTCAAACAAAATGTTTTAAAGCTGGAATTTCCAAGCTTTACCTAACAAAAGCTTTTGTTCTTGACAAAGGAATTGTGTTCAGTTGTGAATCTGGCCCCAAGTAGAGAAAGAAGTTCTATTGTATTAATTCTCTCTGTATAGTACTGATATATTAACATCAATGTAGCTGTCTAACTTGCCATTTTACTTGGCTGCATGGCAAATGACAAGCAGTTTTCAGCATTTGAATGAGGTTTTCAATGCCAGACATTTTGTCTGAAGATATGTCAGTAATGATCACACAGGTGTAGAACACTACGGCATCTTCTGGCATTCACTGTTAAATGTACAGTTATGTAATTTACCTTTAAGAATTTATTTTGTAAATTATGTTATGGCATAGCAATAAATTAAGATGCTGCAATTCAGTTGTATGTGCATTGAGAATAACTTTACAAAGAGGATTTCTGACTTTCCATGTTTCAGATTTCAGACAAATTTTTATCTCTGTTGTCTGACGTTAAATATAAAAAAAAAAGAATGGTTGTTTTATTTTTTTATATTTTTTTGCCATAGTGAATAACTTGGGACATGTCTTTGCAAACATTAAGAAAAAGACTGACACCAGCAAGATTCTCAGCTTAAAATGGTGAAGGACAATTTAAAATTAAGTCCTAATTTAATAGAGGACCTTTTCCAATACATCATCAAATATATTTTCTGAGAATAATTATGAACATTTAGCATATAAGATCACAAAGAGATAAGAACATCAGTGTATGTCCACACATGTTCACATGCAAAAAGCCCTAAAAGACCCCTAATAAATCTTTTCACACACTGTTAAATTTGCACAAGCCCTGATTTTGGTGTGCATATTCCAGTAATGCTGTCTTTGCTTTGATATCTCCTACTCTGCAAGAGAGCTCAGCTCTGATGTGAATCTCTGTAGTGAATGACTACCTAGACAAAAAGTTTCTAGAATGTGCAAAATTATAATAAATATATTTACAGAGCAGTGGTTCCATCACTATATGAATTAAAACACATTTGCCTTCCAGTTCCCCTATCCAACATCCCTGTACCACTTCTGCTTAATGTGTAGTACCCCCATGGATGAAAGACTTAGGTGTTGACCATATTTAAGTGTTTTGTAAATATCTGACTTTACCATTCAAACACCTTCACAACACTGCCTGTGCTACGACACACACAGTTACACCCACACTATCACATCGCATAAGAATGTAACAGGTTTTTTTGTTTTGTTTCAATTTAAATATTTCTCAATCTAAATTTAAATAATAGAATTCCAGAGTTTATACAACTGTCTTCTCCCTACCCACATAAAAATTTGAATTACAGTGGGTAGAGGTCCAGTCAGGTTATTTACAAAGCATCAAGCTCATGAGATAAATACTTCTCTTGCATTACACAATGAACAGAGACAACAAGAAATGCAAAAAAAAAATTCTAATACACTTCCTAAGCATAGTCCTGCAGTTATCAAATGTGACATTACCTGTACAGTAATTACCATTCTTAATGTATTCACAACAGTTCAAGATTTGCAAATAGGACTAATGTCTGACTAAAAGTGGAACCCCAGAGGCAAAATGAAATAATGAGAGGCTAAGAAAAAAATAATAGCTTGATACAAAAATGTTCAAAACCTTCTAGATAGTGTGTGTGACCTGCTCTAGTAGGAGATCAGAGTTCAATATTCTCACTGTTTTCTACAGACAGTGCTAATTTGTTTCCAATTAGTAGAAAATGTCCTCCAACTGACTTACCAGACCAAAGTGGGCGCAATAATACTATCTCTGCTCATATTGTTGCCACAGAAATATTTCATCTTACTGGCTACCTAGTTCTGAAAAATGATGCCCAGTCACTTTTCTGGTTCCATGTATTCAACCTTTTTTTTTTTTTTTTTTTTTTTTTTTTAATAAGATATAATTTGTGAGAACACACATTAATTTAGACATCCTCTCAACCACGTTAGATGTCACTAGAGAAGAGAGGATTTGTAGCTGCTCTGGTGGAAATAATGGAGTAATTGAAACTGATTTTAATACTTAATCCACTTGCAACAGTCTGCAAGTATCATGCATAGGATACTGAGAAAAGATTAATGGATTAATGAACTGTTCTAAATGTGTTGTTGTTTTTGTTTTGTTGTGTTTGGGTTTTTTTTTTTTTCCCAGGCTGTTGTTAATGCCCTAATTTTTAAAAGGAAAATGGTTCCTACGCTGTTGTAGGAGTAGNGGACAATAATGGACTTCTACTTTGAAATGAAACCACTGCCTGGCTTTCCAAGTAAAAGTTAGTATTATAATTTTTTCTCTCTCCCTTTTGCTAAGCTACAGTTAAAAGATCAGGAAGTTGAAGAAATAGTAGCATCTCAAAAGAGAAACCAGTTCAAGAAAAATAGCCAATTTATGCTGAGGAGATCCCTCTCCGGGTGTAACTCCCCAAACCTTTTGCACAAAACATCTCTTCAGTAAGGCAAGGATGCCCCTAACTAGAGAGGTGCATGGAGAAACTCCTAAACCAGCAACCTGGTCCAACTGGGCAGGCTATGTGAAATAAAGTTGGTAACGTAAAGGCTAAATGTCAGACACTGGAAAATGAAGGGCCACACAAAGAATAATTAAAAAGTTGAGAGCTATGAGTGCATAAGGAAAGAGACAAAGACTAAATATCTTGCCACTTCATGCTAAATGACAGGCAATGATATTTTCATTATGTTGCAAAATGACACAGTCATAAGACAATGGGCTGAGAATGAGCTATCCTAAGCTTTGCCTTTGCCATTGATCAACTCTGAGCCATGTTATAGGCTAGTCACTTCAAATTCTGCAGCTAAGATTCTTCAGCTGTAAATTAAGATTAAAATATTCTGTCGGATTATTTTTTAATATTTTTAAAATACAACAGACATGGAGTCATTCTGATTATTTCTCTCCATTTTTTTTCTTTTCTCTATTCCCATCTGGGATTCCCTGGCAGAAATTAATAAATTGCAAACTTAAATGAAGATATTAGAATTTAGAAATTTATTATCTTTGTAATAAAAGTTCTGTATTATTATCTTTTGATTTTAAAAAATACTACTGCTTCCCTAATTTATAATTTTTATAATGACATTAGATTTTACTTTTTCATAGCTACAGTGTTTGTAACTTCTTCCATAACCCTTAGTCCAACATTGCCCTGCATTGTGAATAATGATCTAGCCAAATGAACAAGAAACTTCTAGTTTTGGTTTGAATTGTTTGGTGAAGTATTTTGAAATTCTTCTGTCTTTCTCAAATCCTCTGTTTTTT
>VWZV01017176.1:1752-15343 GCA_013397155.1 Irena cyanogastra | reverse complement strand
AGAAAGGACTGAGGGCTGTGACATTTTTTGCAGCTAGAGCAAGATCTTTGTTTCCTTCACTTGTCCATTCACAGAAATGGCAAGATCTATCATTTCCATAACCTGCAGTCCTTATTGATCTTAGTTATAGTATGTAAAAAACCAAACAAATAAGCTTACAAGCTTAAATCTTTTTCTGAAGCTGAAAGACCTATTGATTTTCTTGACACTTCTGTTATTCTTCAGAATAGCTTCCTAGACAAAATATTCTGCCATTCAATTTTCATGTTAACTGTTGAAGAAACACAGGGATGTATATAGAGCTCATAAAAATTTGCTTTAACCTCCCAAGTATTATTTAAGATAACTAAAATATGTGTGAAAGTATGTTTTTTTAATCTTTAACTCTTAGTTTGTGTCTCTTGTCATTATTTCTATCCATTGCAGTGATATTTTACAAATTTTGATCTGTTCTGACCTGCATATTAAACTGAAAATTCTTTCAATAACCTGTTAAAATTGTTTTAACCTCTTCTGTCTATAAGAGATTTTCAAAGTAAATTGTTCAGTGACTTACCACCCCAACTGTATTTTCTCTTCAGACAGAGAAAAGGAAAGAAGAAAAAATATCAGTGCAGTGGTCGGTATTTCTGAGCTGCTACATTTTTAAAGCAAATTGGTTGCTGTGATATGCAAATATCCATTTGTTTTTCTTCTGGTTTTGGCTTAGAGAAATAATTGGAGAAGCTGGTTTTTAGTGCTAAGTAGTGTATATTATCCAAACCTGCTTTCCAGAAGGCGTTGGTGTACCTGTCAAATACATATTTTTCTAAAACTATTGAGAATAATGAGGTAGGATTATTACTCATACTGTGTATGCCTTCACTGAAGACACTTTATTAACTACAAACATGGATAACATTATGAGTTCATCAGTTTTCAGACAAAGGGTTGCAAACATTATCCTCTAAATTCAGATAAAAGAACATAATTTTGTATTGAATTAATCAGGATCAACAAAAGGTGGACTTTTATGTCAGAACAAAAGTATGCTTTAACGTTGTTTAAATAAAAATTTCTAGCATATAAAACCAAAATTGCTGTCTTAAAATACTGTAAGACAACAGTGGCTGAACTTTTGTTTTCCCTGATAATAACATAAGACTGGCTGTCTCTGTAGAGAAGTTGTGAGAAAAGACAATTTTAGTTATGTCATTTTAGACAAGTTAAAATGAGTTAAAGCATTGTGGTCAGGCAGATCCAAGCACAATGCACATTAGTACGATCCAGTACTCTTGTCAATTTCCTTGCACAGAAAAAAATCTGCATGTTATAAACAAAGAGGGAAGCTGAACTAAGAAGTTGAAGTTACCCAGTCCATTATCTGACAGATGGGTCACTTCACACATAGGGAGTTAGAAAGATATTCAGTTCCTTACTTACCCTTGGTTTTAACACTGGTAATAGAGTTTGGAACACTGCAGTCTTGAGCTGGAAGATCCTGACTGGGGCTTGATAAATTCACAGATTATTCTGAACTTGTTCAAGACTTGCTGCTCCAGCTGGGTGCATATAAGTCCATCGTCTCCAGTGAGACTCAGAGCACTAAAAGTTCCAGCAGATGTCACTGTGGAAGCTTCCTCCATTATTTTTCAATGGTCTTGGGTGTCTGGAAAGGTCCAGTTAACTGGCAGCTGGCAAAATTTGTTCCAGTGTTATGACTGGATTATTAAAATTGTTGAAGAGCTGTCTCTCTATGGATTCTATTTAACAGGAAATGTAACAGACACAGAGAGAAAGAAAAAGAGGTGGTGGTGGGGAGAGAAAGAGAGTGAAAAATACCATTGATCCTCTTTTAGTCTTCTTGGTTGTAAAGGCATACAAAACATAATGTCCTGTGGATTAATACACATTTGGGCTAGGTGAGATCAACTTGCCCCCTCTCTGGCAGAGAGGAGGGGGAAAATTTTACACTCTTGCAACAGACTCTGAATTTGTTGCCTCACTTTACCTCACATCCTGTCATCTGGTGCAATGCCTCAGGAATTGGTCTGGGGGTGCTTTCGGGGTCTTTGATGGTTTATCAACCTCTTCATCTGCTCCTCACATGAATGTGCCATCAACATCCTGTGTGTATGTGACATTCCTGGGGTGGAGGGTTTTACAGCTGAGCCAGCCTGTGTAAGGAAGGATGTGTATGGACTCTCTCTGAGCAGAGGTTATGCCACACACAAAACTCTCATCCTCTCCCTTTTGGTAGTGGAGGAGTGTGTGCAAACCTGGCCTCAGCAAATGGGCCAGTGGGTTATGACCTCCCCCCTCCCAAACACAGCCAGGCATGATTTTCAGGACAGCTGCTAGGTTTGGCTTTCTTGTGGGTGGTTGGGTCTTGTTTAATTCTCCCTAGACTTGAGATAATTGGACAATAGTGTCACCTTTCCTTATCTCAAGTTACCTTCAGTGGCTTAACTCACAGCCCAAAGTTCCAGTCAGGAGGCATCTTCAGGTAGGAGAGAACTTTGATGGTCATGACTTAATACAGTTTTGCCATAATTGGAAGAAAGTCCTTCATAAGAATGCTTAAGCCATAAATGATATCATTTCAGTCTCACACAGTTTTAAAAAAGGTTAAAAAGGAGGATCCTGATAATCATAGGCCTGTCAGTCTCACTTCAGTGCCTGCCAAAAATGTTTACACTGTTATTCTGGGAGTTATTGACAAACACTTCGGAGACAATGCAGCCACTGCTAGTCACAGCCAGCTTAGGCTCACAAGGATAAAGTCTTGCTTACCTAACTTAATGTTCTTATGACAAGGACACCTCTCTAGGTGACCAAAGGAAACCAGTAGATGTGGTGACTTGGGATTTTAGCAAAACTTTTGACACCATCTCTCACAATATTCTTCTGGATAAAATGTTCAATCTGTAATGTGATGGGTGAATTGGCAAATGGATCTCATCCAAACAGTTGCAGTGAAGGGAGTTACAACAGGCTGTTGGCCAAGTCACCAGTGGGGTTACCCAGATCTCACTTAGACCCAGTGCTTCTGAATGTTTTTATAAGCGATCAGGACACATGAATCAAATAAGCTTTAAAGTAAATAAAACAATATTAACTGAGGAGAAGCTGTGGATTCCCTTGAAGGTAGAGAAAACTTACAGAGAGATTTGGATGTAGTAGAAAGCCGGGTAGTCATCAATTGTACACAATTTAGCAAGAGCAAGTGCCAGACTCTTCATCTAGAGGGGTAATTCTGCTTCTAAATACAGATTGAGGTATCAGAGAATTGAGAGAGACCCAGAGAAAGATATCTGGGGGTTTAGATGGACAAGTGGAATACTAGTCTCCACTGTGCTCTTGAAGCCAAAAGAGCCACCGGGGTGTGGCTCCCCCACTGTACCGAGGTGCACCAGGCACAGCATCGCCAGACAGGAAAGGGAGGCAACTGTCCTGCCCTGCTCTGAGCTGGGGCTGCCCCACTACATGTGCTGTGAGCTGTTGTGAGTGCCACAACATAAGAAGGTCATGAAGATATTAGAGTATGTCCAGAAAGGGGTGATCAAGATGGTCTCAAGGGCAAGACTAGTGAGGAGTGGCTGAGGTCACTTTGTCCAATTTGAAGAAGAAAAGGCTCAGGAGTGACCCAAGGACAGCCTACAGCAAACTCAAAGGGTGAAGTGGAGAGGGAGGTTCTGTTCTCTCTCGGGTGACCAGCGATAGGATGTGAGGAAATAGAATGAAGCTGCATCAGGGGAAATTCAGACTGGACCTTCAGAAATGGATCTTCAGTGGCACACTGGAATAGACTCCCCACATATATGGTCATGCTTGTCAGAAGAAAGTGAATGATCGCACAGTTTAGTTTTAGGTAGTTCTGTGATGAATCTAAAGCTATATCTTTGTGGATCCTTTTCAACTAGAGATATTCTATGATTTTGTGATTCTATGACTTTTCTCAATATGATCAAAAAACTGATTTTCTTAAGATTTTGTGAGAAAACTATAGAAGCTATTGAGCTATTCCATGAGAATATGGTCTAATTATACTGTACAACATAATTCTAAGCAATATAAAAATACAATACAATAAAATATTGCTCTAATTATCAGTCTAATTTAATATATTAACATATACTACTCTTTCATGGACCAAATAACCTAACTGGTAGTAGCTATTAACCAATGGTCTTCTCTGTTTTTCTTTTAGTTATTCACTGTAGGCCTTAAGAGACATAAGATTAGGCTGGTTGGATGAATATTGCCATAAGAGTTACTTTCTACTAAATTTTATTTAATTTTGTCATATACTCATATTAATTTATTCATCTGTTTGGAGAATAGAAACTGTACAGAAACAGTACAACCTCTTTCTTCAGTAAGCAGGGCATTTTCTGGGCAGGCTTAGTAGAGAACAAGTTCTCCCTTCTTCTGAATGCAAATTTGAGACTTAAGTTTACAGGCATCTGGCATAAAAAGTAAATGGAGATTTGGCAACAGATTTTCTGTGCAGGAAAGAGTGCCTCAGTTTCTGATTTTCCCTTAATATGTATATGAGCAAAGCACTTGTAATCTCACTGTTGAAGATTCTTCCACAAAGGTATCTGGAAATACAGTTCTACTTGTTATTCTACAATATGTTCTACAATTTATTTTTTTAAATTATTCATATTTAGAGACATAAAAATGGCATGTAAGATTGTGAGAGAAGTGTTCACTTAGTGAACAATAATTTGTGATTTGTTAGTGAGCTAAAATGTTGATGATACAAATATTGAATAGATGTATTTGGTGTTCACTGAAAGAAAAATATCCATTCCTGGTTGAAGAAGTAGGACACTTGCACTTCTAAACACAGGCTATAATATATTCAATTTATGTTGAATAAGATTTTCTGTCATAATAAAAGAAAGTCCAGTGTTCAAGGCTGTATACAAGCAGTTTTCTCAGCATGATGCCTTTCATGTGCACCTAGAGGTCACACTCACATTTCTTCTTTTAAACACTAATTTAAAGTGCTTTGCTTGTGGGAGTTATTATGGAAAATAGAGTATCTGCTCTTTTTGCATTTTGTTCACCCTTTGATACTGTCACCATGTTATAATTACAGTTAATGAATAACTGAAATTTTGCTTTGTGTTTCACCACTCAAACGTTCTGTTTAATCCATGTTTTCATCAGTGAGACCTGACATCAGCAAACATACCCATGGCCCTACTAGTATTGATATGCTTTACAAGGAGCTGCTTAACACTTCGAGCCTCAAATCAGATGGACAAATGCTTAAACGTCCATCAAACAAAGTTATTTTCTTAAACTCTTAACTGAGCACAATGGGTGGTGTTCTTTTTGTTGCAATTCATGAATCATATTTTAAAAAGCAAAAAGCAATTTGCCAACAAGTTGGCCGTAGGAAAACTAATAACAAAAAACTGATTTCTACATGCTGTTCTAATACTAATTAGGAGACCACCAATATTTCTGAATAAAGAGAAAAATATGGTAAACAGAGATCTTCTAACCCAGTAGCATAAATTAGAAATTGGTAAAAATAAAATCTGCTTAGACAAAGAACATTAAGAAGTATTGTGGAATTCTGATGAGGAAAAAATAATAATTAGAAGTGAATGATATAGGAGCTCTCAGAGGTTGCCTAGAGACCAAATTCTATTCATTTTTATGAAGCGGAAAAATCTAAATGTTGAAGTTGTGAAGCTAGTAGAAAGGCAATTATTCACAACACAGGATATTTTATGGGAACAACAAAGCTGACAATGATTTAAGAAAACAAAGAATTTTTTGGAATGGTATGTTGACAGTAGTGTAGCTGCTGCCAATCTTACCAGCAATCTGCATATTCATGTTTGTTGCATCACTTAGTGGATTTGTTTATCTGCTATGAGCCTGTCTTTCTCTAGGGATAAGTTGCATTTAAAGATAATATTTTTGGTAGGTTTCTTCAGTCAGCAGATAAGCAGTGATCAGCTGCCCACTCGCTCCCTAAAACCAGGTGTGCGGAGGAGAGAATGCAAAAGGCAAGAATGAGAAAACTCATGTGTCAAGATAAAAACAGTTTAATAACTGAAGGAGAGAGAAAAAAAATCAAACAAGTGATGCAAAAGCAATCACTCACTATCTCCCGCCAGCAGTCTGATGCTCAGTCTCTAAGCAATGACTACATAAGAACAACTTCTCCCCACTTTTATTATGAGCATGATGCTTTTCAGTACAGAATTTCCATTTAATCTAGTAAGGTCAGCTGTCGCATTTCTGTTCCCTCCAGGCTCTTGCTCACTTTGAGCCCACCTCTGTGATGGTGGCAGGGGTGGGCTGAATAAGAAACAGAGAAGGCTGTTCTATAAAAACTGCTCCATAGACATCACTGTGTTACACACTGGTGTGTCATAAATGTTTCAGAGATCTAAAACCATATGGGCTGCTGTGACAAAAACCTACTCCTCTGCCAGACCCAAAATTGTACATACTTGTATCCAGAAATAGAAAAATACTTCAATTTTAGCAAATTATGCTTATGCTGAGATCTCATGGGAACAAATGAATGCTGTGGCGAGATTTTAGGCAGACATATAAGGATTGTCAGCTGCTTGGCATCCAGACGAAGTGTCCAAATCAGTACAGTTTTTATAAATTTGACTGACAGTAAGAATGTAAACAAACTTACTTTAGTTTTCATTATACTTTTACTTATGCATAAACATTCTTGTTTGGTACAGAAGCATAGAAATTCAGTGCTGTTTCAGCTATCTTCTAGAAACCCAAACTTTCTTTGTGTTGCTATTCCCAAAGTAATAGGACTCAAACATCCTGGTTGCATGTCTCATCCTTGTGTTTATACTTCTGTTGTCTGATAAATAAAGCATTTATACACCTCTTTCAGCAACTCAATCACGGCTACTATGTTTTGTTTATGTCAGAAAAGGGAATGGGGACAGGCTGTGTATGTGAAAGAAAAACATGAAAATCTGACAAATCCTTTACTAGTAAATTTGGGGGTGATTCTACTAATCCACCTTATAAAAAATGTGCATTTTCCACCACTGAAAACCTTGAAAACAATTTTCAGGGCTTGACATAACTCTGGACATGAACAATCAAATAAATGTTAAGATTTAACCCCTTTTTAGGATTAGAAGATCCACACAAAACAGCACATATTAAATATGCATAAGTATACACACTTCCATGTGTACACATATATACATACAGATACATTCAAATACACATACATATGTAATGTAATTTTCATGACATACATGATGAAAAAGTCTTTCCTCCAGAAAGAATAGGAGAAAATCACAGTGTTTATTTTACTTTCTAGTTTACTTACCTGCAGTCTTGTAAAGTTCTACTCATACAGCAGGCTTCTACGTAGTAGCATCTGGGAAACTGCAGTGTGAGAAGCAGTGATGATACCTCACGTGAATGTTAAATACATCTCCCATGTTGCATGGAAATTCTTCTTCTAGGAGCTGATTTGGAATGCTGCCTTCTGACTTACTGCAATCACTCGGGAGAAGCATGGCTCTTTGCAAACATACTTGCACATGGGTCAAGTAGAGGTACAGTTCACTGGAGACACAATTGAAAATATTTATACTTCCTATTTAGCTTAACTTTTGTACTGTTGGACTTTTGTTTTGTTCCTGTACTGGGGAACCACTGTCAATTTTTGAGACAGTCAATTAGACAGACACTGTTTTTTCTTTATTTCTTTGAATTAAAATTTTTGCATATTTACTCGGGCATGCAGTCCCTCCCTCCCACAGTCCCTATCACTCAATGAGTCAATCAAATCTGAAGTAACAGCAGCACAGACGGAGTTTATCTCTTTTTCTTTCTGGAAACCCAAACTTCATTCTTCAGCGTATAAGTCTGTCATCATTTGTAGATATTTAACTGACAGAAAGACACATCCAAATAGATTTATAAATAGTCCAAGGACCTTTTCACACAGTGGCTATGTGGACAGAAATCCACTGTGGTTTGCTGCCATTTTCTATTCCTCACTTCAGCTTAATTTTCATGTTGCACTGTGTAGAATCAGTACACACCACACTACACGTGCAAGTCTTCGTGATAATGCTTTGATGTCAAACTATACAGAATGGGTATGAAGATGAAAAACACTTGGGACTTCTGCCTCTTGCAGGATGACTATTTCTAACAAAAATTACAATTTGAAAGTGTGGTTGGTTATTCTGAAATAAACTTCCATGTGGAAAAGGCCTTTCTTAGAGAAATCATAGCTATTTTACTTCCCTATGTGTTTGTCTTTCATCAGGCTGTTTGTCACCCCAGACCCCACTTTTTGATCATATATCACTATTTTGTTAAAATATGCAGTCTGATACTTTCAGTAAAAATAAAAAAGAAAAAGAAAATGCCTACGTATCATTGTATCTTGATCTTTATAATGACATGATCTGAAGTTTACCTAAATGAACGAAGACTTTGCTATGGGTTGTGAGTTTGTGTTCAGGAATATACCTTAAATGAGCCTTCCACTCAGCAAAAAGTAAACAAATCCTCTTAAAAATCTCCCTTGACCTCCTCAATGCACATAGAATTCCCATGACTATTTCTCATTCTGGGTCAGATTTCATCTACATTCTCTCTAAGATACATTGCTTGTTGTTTTTTCTTACATTATTTCTTTTTCATCACACAGATAGCCAATTATCTGATTTTTTTACTATTTTATCCTTGCATAGAGTGATCAATTTTTATTTAAAAAGGTGAAAGCTCAGCTAGAAGTCCACCAGGGCATGGTTGTGAAAGATTATAATAAGTGTTTTATTGAAAAGGAGGGTCAAGGAAAATCTCCATCCTTTATTGGACACAGTGAAGAATGTGGTCACCAAGGATGAAGAAGAATATGGAGTACTTAACATCTTCTTTGCCACAGACTTAGACAGAAAGCCTTGTTATCCTCAGGGCCCCTGAGGTGGTACACAGGACCAGGTGGCACAGTAGGCCCCTTGCAATCCAGGAGGAAATTATTAGTGACCTGCTGTGCCACTTAGACCAGCACAGGTCTGTGGAGCCAGATGGGATCCACCCAAGGGTACTGAAGGAGCTGGCAGAAGTGCTCATTAAGCTGCTCTCCATCATTTATCATCAGTCCTGGCTAACTGAGGTCTCAGATGTCTGAAGGTCGGCCGATGTGACACTCATCTACAAGAATGTTGGAAGGGAGGATCCAGGGAACTACAGGCCTGTCAGCCTGACCGTGTTGCCAGAGAAGGTTATGGAACAGACTATCTGAGTACCATCACACAGCACACACAGGACAACCAGGGGATCAGGGGATCCCCACTGGCAGCAGGGGATTAGCAAAGGCAAGTCCTGCCTGACCAACCTGATCTCCATTTATGAATAGCTGACCTCCCTATTAGATGAGGGAAATGCTGTGGGTGTTGTCTACTTGGACCTCAGCAAAGCCTTTGACACAGCGTTCTCCTGGAAAAGCTTGTAGTCCATTGCTTAGACAGGTGCTCTTTTTCCTGGGTGAAACACTGGTTTGATTGTCAGAGAGTGGTGATGACTGGTGCTGCACTCAGTAGTAGCTGGTCATTAGTGGTGATTTCCAGGGCTCAGAGTTCGGGACAATCATGTCTAATAGATTTATTGATGATGTGGGTGAGGGGATTGAGTGCACCCAGTAGTAACTTAGTGGACAATGCCAGATTGAGTGGGAGTGCTGATATTCTAGAGGTAGGAAGGCACTGCAGAAGAATCTGGGCAGGCTGGATCTATGGGCCAGTGGGACAAGGTAAAATGCCGAGTCTTATACTTAGGTCACAACAACCCCATGCAGTGCTACAGGTTTTGGACAGAGTGGCTGGAAAGAGGGTCAGTGGAAAAGGATGTGAGGGTGCTGGTCAACAGCAGCTGAACATGAGCCAGCTGTGCCCAGGTAGCCAAGAAGGCCAATGGCATCCTGGCCTGTATTAGAAACAGTGTGACCATCAGAAGCGAGGAAGTGATTGTCTCCCTGTACTCAGCACTGGTGAGGCCACACCTTGAATTCTGTGTTCAGTTCTGGGCCTCTCAGTTCAGGAAAGACATTGAGGCACCAGAGTGAGTCCAGAGAAGGGAACAGAGCTGGTGGAGAGTACAGATAATGAGTCATATGAAGAGAGGCTGAGCTGGGAGTATTTTAGCCTGGAGAAAAAGATACCCAGAAATGATATTACTGCTCTCCACAGTTACCTGAAAGGAGGTTATATCAGTGTAGGAGTTGGCCTCTTCTCCCACGCAAATAGTGACAGGATGAGAGGATATGGCCTCAAGTTGCTAGGAGAAGTCCATGAAGGACATCAGTGGGAATTTGTTCACAGAAAGTGTTGTCAAACTTTGAAATGGGCTGCCCAGGGAGATGATTGAGTCAGCATTGCTGAAGGTGTACAACGAAAAACTGGACATGGCACTTAGTACTGTGGTAGAATTGTCATGGTTCTGATCACTCAAAGGTTAGACTCAAACTCAGAGGTTTTTTCCAACAAAATGACTGTATGATTCTTTCAAGGAGGAATGATGAGAAAGTGAAAAGCCCTTGTTTGAGAATGAGTAAACGACCAGAGAAATCCTAGTTACTTGGAAATAAATCTTGATAATTAACTTGGAAATAGTCCATGAAATGTACACGAACAGCTTATGATGAACGAGATAGAGAAAGGACACTGAATACTTAAAAGAAAAAAAAGAAAAGATAACGTGAAAAACTGCTGAACTTGAAAAAAAGTAGCTGTTGCAAGGTTTCTTGTTCTGGTTGGTGCTTCCTGGTAGAAAATCAATCTCTCTGAACTACAACTTTGTATTCTCTGTTTCTGACAAGTGCATTTTCATTGTTTTCACTGCCCTGCTGGAAAGACTGTGGACCACAGATATAAATAAATTGACTCCTATCATTTATTCTGTCATTCATAAGCCATTATCAACTAATCTGTTTCAGAATCTAAATGTATACATTGCTACTTTCTCTTTGGTTTAACACCCTAGACATACTGCATATTTGAGGATTTGATTGCAGTTGTCAAACTAAATAGCAAGAAATGTGTGACAGAAAAACATATGTAGCATCAAAACACACATTCCACTCCTTTCAGGATTTCTATCAAGCTGATAGAACTATGACAAGAGATTCTTTGGTTTGTATAGTTAGTCGATGTTTCTGATAAAATATTCATGCAATGAAAATATATTACAGGTATTATGATTAGTGAAAAAATTACTCTAGTGAACAGTTTTGCCACTTTGAGTTGAGGCTATTCTTATGAGTTTTGAGACATATAGGATTAAAAATCATTAGCTAGGTAACTATTATGATACTGATAGTTTATAGCTTGAAATTTACTTATAAGCAAAGCATAATACAAAACCTATAGAAACATTAAGGACCAGGAAAACCAGTTCAAAGAAAATGGACTTGTCAGTACAAGGTAGGGCTAGAACTGGAAAGCAGACTTTATTCCTTGTTCACTGTTTGAATCCACTGAATTCATTGCTTTCATAGGGTAATGGCAGAAATAATCGTGAGACCCTCTGAACATAAAATACTACAAAATCCTTATTTTGCCTAGAAAATCAGTTTTGGCTTTGGGAAGCAACCTGGCATTTCAGCTTCCTTTCAGCAAAAGAAGCCTGCTCCATGTTTTGAATATGCAATTTTGTTGTATTCTCTGGGGGAACTGTTTCTTCCTCCCAGGACCCCTGCATCTGTAACCATATAGTTTGACCCTTCCTTCCTATCTTGACCTCATTGGCTGGGGTCCAGTTATCTTTCCCTGAGCAGAAGACTATATAATCCCCTCTTCTTCCTGGCTCTGCCTTTTTTTTCCTGGACACCTTCAAGATTAAACCCTTGGAAACCCCTGGAGGAAGGCCTCTTTTGAATTCTTTTATCCTGTCCCTGTAATACCCTTCCAAAGCCCTCAAGGAACTGGGTTTGCCAGTGCCCTGGGGGTGGGCAGGAAGGGTATTCACTACAGAATTTCTCTATAGCTGTTAGGCAACACAACTTTCCTGTGTCAGAAAAATTTGTCATTTTCTGCAGTGTAGCAACTATTGTGCAACTGAATTAATCTAGCTTTGTCTTTTACTTACTCCTATGATATATTTAAGAAAGTACAGAATCTACGTGCTCTTTATAAATGTATGTTCTTTCCTTTCTCTGTGTTCCAATAAAGCTAAAAATGTTTAAATCTAGCAGCTGAGGTCAAGACATGTGATCCCATGCATCTCTATTCTACAGCATAAGTCAGTAATGGAAGATTTATAGACATTAAGTGAGAACATAAAAAAACCTAGATGCAGAGTAACAAAGCAAGAAAAAAAGAAAAATATTAGCAAGACATTAACTATGCAATCGTATTCATGTTAATATATTATAAGTGTGAGAAACGATCTGGGAATTCAATTATCATTTAATACAATAGCCTGTAACAATTTAATTAGATATCATTTAGCCTACAGACATCCACTATTAAAAATTCTGACCTTAATAATTCTATCTTGCTAATATTCATTAGATTAATCCAAATACAAGCTTGTGCACCACTGAGATGTTACCCTCTGCATTATGACTGCCTCAGTGAAGAAAAAAAAACAAGGGAAGATTTCTTTGGTGACTTCTTTCTGAGAGGAATAGTGGGCTCAAAATGCTGAAAGGACCAAACCCATGGGGAAGCCGGCTGCCTCCTTGGAGTCTGGATTAGAGACACTAACAACAAACTCTGAGGCTCGCTCTGATTATTTGTCACTCTAGATTTTTCAGGTGGTCAACAGTGAAGATCAAACAAGAAGGCTAATCAAGCAGTACCTCAGGGCTTTAGGACTGCTTGAGGGATCTGACTCGCAATCAGATCACATCATAAAGTGATCTCCTTCATCCTGCAAGTTGCAGGGAATGATGGGAGTAGAAACGGGAGAATCATACAGATGAATATCTCTCTCCAATCCTGGTGACACCAGAAGAATTTTGAGGTTTTTGATCACAAGTCTGTTTGCATGTCATGGAGCCTGCTGACAATAGATGGTATGCATCTGTCTCAAAGGGGAAAAAGGACCTTTGAGCAGGAGACAGCAGGTGTCATTGAGAGAACTTTAAACTCAGTGTGAAAGGGAAAAGGGATAAAATCCAGACCACTGGAAATAAGCCTAGGGTGGCACACCATTCTTTGAGGGACAGTGTATTAGTGAAGCCTTTCAGTCTTCTGAAATAATAACAGAGATAGGGGACGATGATCTATGTAGCAGCCAGGATGCAAGGTTGCAAGATCTGTTGATGTGGAATCCATGGAAACTCCTGAGAATGGTGATGCAGGAGCTAGAGCTTCTCCCTCTGAAAAGGCAGCAGTATTGTTAACCCAGCTGATGTGCTTCTACACAAATGCATGCAGTAGGAAGAACAAACAAGAGAAACTGAAAACCATGATGAAGCAAGAAAATTGTGACCTAGTTGCTATCACAGAGATGACACAACAGGGGTGTTACATGGAATGGTTGTAAACTCTTCAGAAGGGATAGACAGGGAAGGAGAGGTGGTGGGGTGGCTCTGTACCTTAGGGGCTCTTGCCTGTCTTGAGCCTAA
>VWZV01017174.1:917941-969456 GCA_013397155.1 Irena cyanogastra | reverse complement strand
TCCCTTCCCTTCCCTTCCCGCTGAGGGTCACCTTGCTCTCGTCCAGCTCCACAGTTCCCAGGTCCCCAGCCTGCACACGCAGCAAGCACAGCAGGGCCAGCCCCAGGCTCAGCCCCGTGGTCCTCATCTCGCCTCAGCTCCTCTGGCTTCACCAGTGGGATGGGGAGCGGTGCCGGCCCTGTAGGATTTATAGCTCCGTGCTCCCTCCCCCGCCGCCCCCCGCCGGAGCTGTGCCGAGCCCCGGGGAACGCTCTTGGGGTTGGCTTGGGCAAAGGGGGTGGATCCGAAGGGCAGGAGTCAGCCAAGGGTGAACAAAGCCCTGGTGCAGAGAGGGGCTTGTGCCTGCCAGCCCCACAACGGGGTTACAGGAACCGTTGCACCACTGCTGAAATTTGGGATTTCCCCCGTTCTTTTAGTTGCTTGTGAAAGAACAAAGCGAACGGTTGTTTTCCAACGGGCTGCCGGAGGGCTGCCAGGAGGAGCGGGAGGTTCTTCCCGGCACCGGCCCCGGGGCAGCCCCGTTGCCAGCTCACCAAGGCCCTCGGTGACCTGTTCTTCTGGCCGGGGTGAAACGTGCCCCAGGTTAGCTGCTGGGATCCTGCCCAAATCCAGCCCTTCGCTGGCACAGCCTGACCCGCGGTGCCTGCACCGGCCTCCCCACTTTTGCTGGGGCACACAGGGTCTGCCGAGCGGGCTGCACCCTGAGCAAGGCGGGCAGAAGAAGGGGTTCATGTCGCTGTGGGAGTGTGTCCCTCCTTCCCAGAGTGTGATGTCCCCTGTGGCCTGGCTCTGCCAGGCTTCTGGGGTCGCACCCCAAAACCTGCCTGGGCACTGACTCTGGGGCAGGGAGGCAGAGGGGGGGGGCCAGGAGGTGGACGGGGATGAAGAGTGCTCTTGGGGCTCATGGCAGCATGGCCTTACTTTGGTCAGATGGGGAACCAAGGAGGGTGGCAGACAGGCATGGGGAGTCCCAGTCCTGCCGTAGGCAACCCTGGTGCCACCCCACTCCTGGCTGGGTGGCCCGGAAGAGGACTGAGCAGGGAATGGGGTTTCCTGAGGAGTGTTCCTGCAGGTAGGACTGGGCAGCCTGACTGCTTAACCCTGTCTGCCCAGAACTACTGACCACACAGCTGGGCTGTGCCAGCCCCTGTCCACCCTGGCTCAATTCTTCCCTGCCCTGGCAGCTGATCTCCTGCATCTTCCCCATCCTCTGCTCCGCATCCTCCCCACGCTGGTCACAGCAAGTATCACATCCAGGGAGCCCCCTAACACCCATGGGGGCCTGACAGGAAGGATCAGCTCCAGGACTGTTGGGCTCAGGGTGTCTGGGGACTCTGGCAGTACCCTGCTCCTGCCAACACAGCACTGAGCTCTGGGGCAGCTTCTGCATCTATTTATTTAGGAGGTTGAGGGTGATCCTGGTATGGAGCAGGGGATCTGGCAGAGCCTGGAGGATGCGAAGGAGCACCATGGAGTGGGGTGCAGAGTCCATCGTCCACTAGGTCTGGAGGACACATGGTCCTTCAGCTGCAGAGGCAGGACAGGCAGATGACTGGTCAGAGCAGGGCAAAGCCAAAGTGACACAGCCCTGAGGCAGGTGGCGGATCCCCCAGGGCCTGCAAGTCCCTGCTCAGCCCAGGCCATTCTGGAAGGGAATCACAGCTTTCCCTGGCCACACTCACCTGATGTCCCTGGTGCATTGATCTGTTGGAAAGCAAAGAGAGGGATGAGTGTGCCATTGGCAGCACCCTGAGTCCCCGCGCAGTCCACATGCAGAGAGGCCGCAGCTGCCACTCTGTGCCCTTGGGCCACTCACCTGACTTGGGCAGGATGGCCAGCATGTCCTTGGTCAGGCCCATGGTGGGGATGAGCTCCATGAACTTCTGCAGGAGCTGGGGGCTCAAGTCCTGCTCCCTTGCTGCAGACACGCACCCAAAATGGGGGCTGGTGAGTGCAAGGAATGCCAGCAGCCAACCCCACACTTGGGGTCCAGGTACTGCGGGGCAGCAGCTGTACCCCAGGGAAGGGCCAAGGTGAAGCAATGAGAGTGCAGGGTGGACATCAGGCAACCCACAGCTGCCCTGGGCTGGCAGCAAAGGGGCACAAGCCCCTTGGGATCAGCGACCCATTTGCTTGGGGTGGTGTGGGGTGGCTGGCAGGCTTGGATTGCTGCAGCTGGGCTTGCACACTGCGGGGGGCTCTGGTTCAACCCACAACCAACTGGAGATATCTTTAGTGCAAGGTTTCATTCACCCCAAAATTAATTCCCTAGCTGATGGACATGGGGTGCTGCTGGTAGTGGCCCTGGGTAGTGGTGGGGAGCCCAGCCCTTGCCCGCCACTGGCACCCCCATCCCTTCCCAGGAGCCAGGTGCCCAGTCCCAACGCACTGAGGAGCTGCAGCGCAGTGCTGGGCTCTGCCTCGCTGTGCTGGACCTCGTGCAGGACAGCGTAGTGGCTGTAGTCTGTCTCCATGACACGCAGATCCCTCTTCTCTTGTGCTCCTAAAGGCCCCAGAGGTGACCAGCTGGGTAACATGGTACAGACTGAGCCCTCCTGGGCCTTGCTGAGGCTCACAGCTCAGTGCTTAAGNGGGGGGGGGGGGGGGAGTATGAGGAAGGAACCCCTGCTTGATGTGGAGGAGCCAGGTGCCCACCCACCCACAACCTCTTGCTGAGGCAGGGAGGCAGAGGGACCAAGCCCACCTCCCGCTGCTCCCGAGGAGTGGGGACTGGGGATACCCACCCTCTGTTTTGGGCTACCCATGTCTCTAAAGCCCCTGTCCACACATACCCATGTAGTGCCCCGCCTGCCCACTCTGCTGGAAGAGCAGCTCAAACTTTTGGCATTTGTCCATCCTGGAAAAGGAACATGAAAAAGACAAATGTCTCTAGATGCCACATGGGAGGGCAGCAGGGTGGTGGGCACAAGAGGGAGCCCAGCCTGCCCAGGGGGATGCACTGAGGCAGAACTGGGCAACCCAGAGCAATGTGGAAGTTGCTGTGGTGGGGAAAGGAGTCCCTTGCCCACAGGGAACATGGTGAGCAGGATGGACACTTACAGGGGCCAGACCAACTTCATGGCCAAGTCTCCTTCTGGCATGAAGCTGATGATGGCCATGGATGACTTCATCCCAACCTTCATCTTCAGGAAGATGGAGCAGTTGGAAGCAATAGCTGTGACATGCCACACCCCTGCAAACTGCAGCAGGACAACAGCAGTGGAATTTGGAAAAGTTTTGAGACTTGCCAGGGGGACCTGCACTCTTCCACGGGGGACCTGGCAGCCCACTGCAGAAATTTGCCAATCTGCAGTGGACCTGCCACTGTCTGTGAGGACCTGTCACCCTCTTCAGGGACCTGCCACCATCTGTGGGGATCTGCCCTCCACCATGGGGAACATGATAGCCCTCTGTAGAAATCTGCCAGCCGGTGGTGGCAGGCCTGCCACCCTCTGTGGGGACCAGCCAGGCAAACATGGGGACCTGCCAACTTCCTGTGTGCAGAACACCCTGTCCTGCCCCATGCTAAGAGTACAGGTGCAGCACCTGGCCTACATTCCCTGGGAAAGTGCTACAGCCTGGGGACATCATGGCCCCACCTGTTGGTGTTCTTGCAGTAGGGCTGCTGCTGGTGCTGGACACAGCAGCCAGGACTAACCTGGTTTTGCACAGGTTCTCCTGGAAGCTGCCCTGGAGTTGGCTCAGGGATGGGGCTGGCCGGTGCCCAGGGGTGCAGCACAGGCCCCCTGCCCCAGCCAGCCCCTCCAGCCCAGGCAGGATGTGCCAGGCAGCACCCTGTGCACTTACCTTCTTGGTGTCCAAGTCCAGCTGCACGGGGACCTGAGCCCCTGCCTGCAGCAGGCAGAGCAGGGCCAGAGCCAGGCTGGGCAGTGCTGCTGTCATCCTTGCCCTGGAGTGGATGTGGGCAGGAGAGGCTGCACCCACTTTATAGCCCCCAGTGCTGGCAGCACTCCTGCCCATGCCAGCTTTATGCAACAGGTTACACAAGAGCAGGGATAACCTGTGCCCGGCTTAGGTGACAGTGCTGGCCCTGTCCCCCTAGTTCCAGATGAATCCAGCCTTGTGTGAGACCCAGCCCAGAGCACTCCACGACCAAGTGCTGCCCCGTGCCCACTCTGTGTCTGGGGAGGAGTGTGACATGCGTCCCATGGGCCACCTCCTGGCTGTTCCTGTTGGTTCTAGGGTCTGTCAGTGGTGGGACAGATCCTGCCTCAGGATCCTCAGTGCCAGAGAATGGTTGTGCTGGTGTTCTACCTGGTGCTCTCAGAAGGGGTGGTGGCTTCTTAGGCTGGTGGCAGCAGGCTCAGATCCCACTGCTGGAGAGGGTCCAGGTTGGTGGGATGGAGCCCAGGGCGTGGCCAGGATCGAGCCACACCCAGAGCTCACAGACATCCTTCTGCTTCATGTCCATCCTTCCCCAAACTTCTGGAGACCTCCTGATCCCATGCTGCCAGCCTGCTCTCCAGCAGGAAAACCAAGGCAGGGAGGCTTGGGGAGCCCAGGGAGCCCAAGGGGCAAAAGGGAGCAGATGCCCCAGTGGGTCCTAGACTCAGGTCCCTTTTTCTGGGACAGGGAAGGTTCCTGGCCAGGCAGCACCATGGGGCAGAGCTGTGAGTGCACAGGGGGTCTCAGCCCAGCAGCTCCACAGCCAGGAGCTAGGGTCAGCCCTGACTGCTAGCCGCAGTCCCAACCATGCTTCCCCATCGTCTTGTTTGGGGCTGCCCCACAACAATCCAGTAGGCAAGGGCTGTTTTTTTATGGGCTTTAATCGAGACAGGTATACAGGTGTGGGTTGTGAAGCCAGGGAGCAAAGGCCGCTGCGCTGCTGGGGGGCCCCTCGGGGTCAGACGGGGCAGCACCAGCTTGCAGTGCTGTTGGGGCTCAGGCTGGCAGCAGCTGGTGAGTCTGCCTGGAAAAGATGGGAGGTGAATATGTCTGAGCTGTGGGAGACCAGGTAACACACAGAGGGGACATGGGCCTGACCAGCCTCACACTGAGTGGGTAGGCAACCCACAGGGCTGGGTGGGGAATCCCCAGTAGGTGTGAGGAGAGGAGCAGCCTAGGGAAAGGATGTGGAGGGACTAGGGGCTCTGTGGAGTAACGTGGCTTTAAGCATCCCCATACCGTCCCGCAGGGCTGGTCTGAGCCCCAGTGAAGGCAGGACTCACCTAAGCAGCATCTGCCATGCATTCGTCTGCAGGAGGAAGAAACAGGGAGATCAGCTCATCTGGGGGCTGTGGGACCTCAGCCCCCCTGAGGAATCCTGAATGGGGGCACCCCATGGCTGGCCCCATGCTGGCCCCATAGAGAGGCAGGGACAAGCCAGCAGGGTCTCCTACTTCTCAGTCCCCCTGTGGTATCTCACCCCCTACTCCTTGACACCATCCCTGGGCTCCCAGCCTCACCCGTCTGGGGCAGGATTAGGATCTCGTCATCTGTCAGGCCCTGCTCCCTGGAGAACTGGGTGAACATCTCCAAGCGCTCGGGACTCAGCTCCTTTGTCCGGCCTGCAGCAAGGTGAGAGGCAGTTCCCCCATATCCACCAGCACAGGGGCACAGGCAGACCCGCATGGGGGTCCTGACCCAGCCATCATCCCCCCAAGGTCACCCCAGCTTGGGAAATGACCCTAACCCTTCCCTTCTCCCATGGGAAAAACAGACATCCCGGGGGCATGGACAGCATGGGGGTCGCAGGGCAGACGTACTGTAGAGCAGCACCATGGTGGAGGAACCAGTGCTCTTGGAGATCTGGGTGGCCACCAAGGCGTACTCCTCATAGTTGGTCTCCACCACATGGATGTTGTGCTTGCTGCCCCAGCCTGTGGGGGACATGGGGCACAGCTCAGCCCTGACCTCTAAACCAGCCCCAAGGCAGGAGCAGGGACAGCAGGGCTATGAGCATGTCCGGGGCTGCC
Organism: Irena cyanogastra; assembly: GCA_013397155.1. NCBI lineage: Eukaryota > Metazoa > Chordata > Aves > Passeriformes > Irenidae > Irena > Irena cyanogastra. The sequence continues at coordinate 963,520 of VWZV01017174.1, read as the reverse complement.
CCACGGAAGCTGGGCACTCACGTGGGCTGGTGTAGCTGAACCGCCCTGGCTGCTCTGTCTTGGTGTAAAGACTGTTCCTCGTCATGCACTGGTCACCCCTGGGAAGCACACAAGCGGGGGATGCAGCAGTGGCCACCCCCAGTACCCCCTCCCTGCTCACCCTCTCCCCATGCCTCATACTTGGGGTAGGTGGAGGTAATTTCCAGGTTCCCCTCTGCAGTGGTGGAGATGATGGTGGTGCACATCTTCATCAGGTGTCTCTTCTCCTTGAACCAGTTAGAGTTGGAGGCCAGGCCGATGCTGTACCATCTCCCTGTGAGCTGCATACAACCTCCACTCAGCCCCAGCTGGGCACAGACCCTGTCTCACCCCTCTGCCCCAACCAGCCCCAGCCCAGGCCATGTCCCTCTTCTCTAGCAGCTCATTCCCTACAGCAGGACAGAGTCCCAGGGTCCTCATTTCACAGAGAGCTGCTACAGCTCTTGGCAATCACAAAAACCCAGGAACAAAGAAATCCCTGTTTCATGACATGTCCTTCACTGCCCTTGGGTGTTTCCTTCCTCTTCACCTCAAGCCCAGAGAGTGTGACAGGACTGCCTGGCTCTGAGATATTGTTTCCATCCATCTGGGGGTGTGAGGAGGGGTCAGGACACTGGATCCAGCACAGCTCAATCTGGTGTATGGAGTCAGCAGTGTGATGCCCCTGAGGGGAACTGCCCGCCTTGGAGAGCAGCTGTGCTGGGATCACCCTTGCAGCATATCCCAAACCCCTGTCCTTGCAGGAAGTGCCTCCCTCCATCCCCATCGCCTCCCTGGGTGGCTGTGTCTCCCAGAACCTTTCTAGAGGACGAGAGATGTAGGGGATATCCCAGCACAGCAGCCCTTGTTTTTTTGTGGCCCTGGGCTGGGGTCTTTGTTGGGGAGGTGTTCCCATGACCCATCTCTGTGATGTCAGACTGAGATTGCATTTCTCATTCTCCCCTGTAAGATCCCTCTGCATCCACACCCACTCCACACAGCAGAAGCTTGGACCCATGCCTAACCCAGGGTCCTGCCCTGCAGCCTGGATGCTGGATCCCTTGCAGAGCCACCAGGTGCTGGGAGGTCCCCAGGATGGGGGGCTGCATGTGCACCAGCGTGAGCCTGGGCCCCCATTCACCTGCACCACCCCCTCCCCACATATTCAGGGCAAGGATCCCCCAAAACACCCCAAACCTCCACAGAGGCGATGTCAGTTGGCCTGGGTCACCTTGTCCTGCTGGAAGTCAGCCTGGACAGGAATGCTGTCCTGGGTGTGCAGTGTCCCGAGCAGGGCCAGCCCCAAGATGCTGAGCAGTGTGGCCTGCATGGCAAAGCCAAGCCGAGCTGTGCTGAGCTGAGAGCTGGAGGCAGAGTGCTGCTGTGCTGGAGAGTTTGTCGAGCCCCTATTTATGGTCAGGCATTGCAGGGGCCCCCGGGGAGCCAGCCCTGCCTCCCCCCGTGCTATTATGCAAGCTGGAGCAGAACAGAGTGCTGAAGCCAAAGGGTAAGCAGGGGATCCTGTGAATGCTTCCCTCCTGTTGATACGACATATTTGCTCCAGGGTGCCAAAGTGCTCTGCAGTAAAAACACCCAGCGGCCAGGCAGTGGCCGCCCTACTCCCAGCGCTGCCAGGCTGGGGCAGGGAGCAGCCCAGGGAGAGGGGCCAACACTGCCCCATCTACACAGGGTGGCCTCACTCGGACCCAGAGTGGGGGCTTCAGTGAGATGGAAGAAATGTCCAGGTCCCAACCCAACCCATGGGACTCGACACCCGCATGTGCTTTGCCTTGACTCAAGTCCCTGCATCACCCAAGGAAGTATCTTTTGCTGGCCTCAGCACCCTTGGGGTGAGTCCTACTGGTGAGCTGGGGAGCCCCATGTTCAGCTCCCTGGGGACCAGCATGCAGCCAGATGCACTCTAGAACTTGACATCCCACCCGCCCCACCACCCCATATGCTTTGCCAAGCAGGGCTGGAGATGCCCTCCCCCTTGGTTTGGGGTCACCAGTGGGTACTAAGGTGCCCCCCTCAATCTGGGGATGCCCCTGCAGGGTGAGGGCAGGGGATGTATGCTGGGTGCCAGCAGCAACGCCCATGGGTCTGGCAGGGTTTAAACAGAGCTGGCCATGCCACGCAGAGCCCCAGCCCTGCGGCGCAGCCCTGCCAAGGTGCTTTACGTAAGGAGCATGTTTTCCAGAACAGCTGGTTTTCCCCTGGCAGCCAGCCCCCCGCACATTCCCTTCCCCGCACCCCGTTGCGAGGCCGCCCTGCGCTTGCTCAGCCCCGCAGATTTATGAAAACAAAACAAAAGCTGAGCCAGGCAGGACTGGACATCACGAGAGCCTGGCTGGGGCCCTGCATGCTAGGCTGGGGCTCAGTCTCCCTCGGAGCTCACCCTCAAGGTGCCGGGGGAATTCTCTCCGTTGGGCACAGAGGCAGGGAACACCTGGGGTGTCACTGTCACCTGGTGCTGCCGCAGGAACACAAAGTCCCCCCTGCTGCCAGGTACCCCCAGCTCCCTATCCAGGTGCCAGGAGGGGGTGCCTGATGGATATACAGGTGGTGCCCGGCTCTCCTGGGGGTGCCTAAGCTGGGAGCCAGCCCAAGGACCTGAGTGGCAAAGCAGGAGCACTTGGGGGCATAGGGGCAGAAAGAGCAGGGCTGGGGGCAGGAGGGGGGATCTGGGCTGTGGGTCTCCGTGGGGGCTGGACACAGACCCTTGGGCATAACCTGGGTGTTTGCACCCAGAAATGGTTTAGCCCCAGCGATAGATGGGCTGAGCCGGTATGAAGGGTGTGGAGAATCCTTGGGGACCAGCCCAGCTCCCCGGGGCTCTCCTCTTGCTCCCTTATCCCCCTGCCCGGTGCAGCCACTTCGGTGTGCAGGTAAAATGAGCCGGATCCACCACAGCTCAGCTCTGTCAGGCACAGGGGGCAGCCTGGCTGGACACGGCTGCCCCGCACGTGGGTGGTGGGAACAGGAGCTGGCTCCGGGCACACCACGTGGCTTCTCTTACATAATTCCCTGATAAACAACACGTGTTACCAGTTCCCGCTAGGATTGCAAAATGCCGGTGCTGAGGGGCGGGGGCTGCTCCCCGCCCCGGGGGCTGCGGGACGGGGGGAGACGGGGCCCCACACCTGCCTGCTGCCGAGCCGCTCCCTGTCCCCTCCTGAAGCCAGTGGCAATGGGTACTACTCGCCTGCAATGTGTGGCAAGACAGCCTCGGCCAGGCTCCGCAGACAGGGAGGAGGCGTCCGATGAAGGGCTGCAGCTCCCCCAGTCCCCTGCCTATCTGAGAGGTGCTGGCTGTGCAGGCAGAAGACCAGCGCGGGCAGCAGCCCCTCGGAGAACGAACTCTGCAGGGCTGGGGCCGGGGAACGGGGTGTTTCCTGGCTCCGGAGGCCCGGGGGATGGGAAGCAGGACTGTGGGACTAAGATTTCCTCCCCTGGGGTCCCTGAGGGATCTCCCAGGTTGTTGGGAGAAAAGGCAGATGCTGTGCCCCTAAGTCCATGCCCCCTGTGGCCCCAGGCATGGTGCTGTTCCCCACAGTGCTGGGCCCTCCCTTGCCTCTGCCAGCTGGACCACAGGCACCATGTCACAGGAACCACAATTCACAGCAACCACCACAATTCTGCCCCACTGTCTCATGGCTGGGGAAGGCTCACAGAGAAGATGGCAGGGGTCTGCATGGAAAGGAGCTGCACAGCCCCCCACCACCTCCTCGCCACGCCCCAGGCAGGAGCACATGTCCAAGGCACTGGCAGCCCATGGTGGAGGCAGTACTGGCCTGGCTGGGGCAGAGCAAGAGGTGACTGGCCCGTACACATGCTTTTCTCTGAGGCGTTTATTGGGGTGTTGCTGGCTCCTGCAGGAGAGTGGGGCACAGAGCAGAGGGGGGACACAAGCTAGGGGGCACAGGACAAGGACAGATGCAGCTGCCAGCACAGCTGGAGGGGCTGAGGAGCCCCAGGGCTGGCTCCAGAGCTGTGGAGCCAGCAGTGGGAGCTGACAAAGTGTGGCTCAGGTCTGTGTGGCCATGGGCAGCTGGCTGAGGTGAGGGCTGAGCTCTGGGTCCATCTGGCAACTCCATCCACACTTACAGCTTTGTTTCTGGAAGGAAGAGAAGTGCTGAGGGGCTGGGGGTTGTCTAAGCCCAGCACCGGGGCTAGACACCTACCTCTGCCTCCCCAAGCACCAATGACAAGTGATGGAGCTGTCCCCAGGGACCTCAGCCTTCACCCCAGGGTGCCCCTATGCCAGGACATCTCATCCCAGACCAGTCCTCAGCCCAGGAAACACCAATATAGATCCATCAAGCCCAGTCTGACCCATGGTAGGGGGTGAGTAGGGTTTGCTTTGCCAGGATGTACCTGATGCCCATCCTGAGTGATGGTTTGCCACACAAGAGCACAGACTCTTTTCTGGGGAATGGTTGGCATGGCCTTTCCCATGCCAGCCCAGCCCTCCCACATTCCTGGAGCAAGACCACACAGGCACGGTGCAGTGTGGATCTGGCCCAGTGTGCCCAGCCCACTTGCCAGGACAGGGACACCCAACTGGTGCCCAGTGTGGGACCAAGCCTGGCACAAGAGGGCACCCAGCACATCACCCAGCATCTCCAACTCACCATCAAGGACGTGAAACTCATCTGCAGAGTCACAAAACCCTGCAAGAGACAGAGCCTGGGGGGATCACCTTGTCTGGCACCTGGCACCCTCCAGCCCCTGCACCCCCAGGACATTGCAGGACACAGCCCCATCCTTGCATCTTTGTCCCTGGGGTGGCCGGAGCATCAGGACAGAACCTACACAGGTCTCCCTGAGGACCATGCATCACCCACCGTAGGTAGGGAAGTAGTAGGTCACATCCTCACTCAGACCCACAGCCCTGACGCGCTGCTCGAACCTGTCCACGACCGTGTCACCAACCAGGCTGGTCCGTCCTGCACGTGGGGAGGCACCATCAGTGGCCTCAGGCCTTACCTGGCCCTGGCTCGAAGCCCCCCATGTCCCTACACAAGGCTCAGGGCCCAGGGGGCTTTCAGCTCAGAGAAGTGGGTTCCCAGTTCCCCCCTCACTGGCTCCCCCACAGCATCTGGGGACAATTCTCCAGCTAGGAGTGACCCACATTCCAATGTTGGGTCTTCCAAGGCTTCAGCTGGCCTCTCCAGAGTCCAGGACAGGTTTCCCACCCCTGTCCTTCACCTGCCATGAGACCCTGAGCCCCAACCTACCATAGAGCTTAAGAGAGATGCTGTGGCCCTTCTGGTAATAGAGGATGATGAAGGTGCTGGGGTCAGCCTCACCCACCACCACATCCACCTTGCTGCTTTTCCTGTGGCCTGGGAAGGACGAGAGGATAGCCCAGTTAGTCCTGGTCAATCCTGGGTAGCCCCAGCATCATCCAGGGGCTTCATTTCACCACAAGCCAGGTGTACAAGGGTTGAAAATCAGGGCCAGAGTGCAGCAGCCCCACAGGCACCAGCCCATGGTGTCACCTGTGATGACATCCAGCACTTCGGGACCTAAGATGTAAAATACCAGGAGTGCACCAGGAAGAGGGACATTGGTACCAAAACCCTGCTGAGAGCAGGACTAGGGGTCTCCAGCAGCCTCCTGCCACCCCAGACTAATCTCCCTCACCCTTCAGCAGGAAGTGTCCGGGGGCCTGGGTGGGAAGGTAGTGCTGCCTGATTTCCCAGCACATCCCGTCCCTGCATGGGAAGAGGAGGAGGAGATGTCAGTACAGACTGTGGAGGATCTTCCCAGGTCCCTGCCTGCCCTGCCTGCCAAGGCACGTGCGCTCTCTGTTTCCTTTGGACTTTGTTTTCTCCCCAGGGAAATATGTCCCAGAACACTGGGGAGACATTGCGAGAGATGCTGAGCCCAAAATCCGCTGAGGCCAAGGAGTCCCTGCCACCTCCCTGAAGCGCTGAGCCTGGTCAGGACCTCAGGGCTCACCAGGCTGGAGAAAGTGCTCACAGATGTGCTGAAGGTCCCCATCCTCAGACATGTTGCCCCTCAGATAGTCCTTAGAGCCAGTCCTGGGCTGGGCAGCCTTAGACCCACCACATGCCGCAGTTCTGCCAGCCTGGCTGTCCTCACACTGACCAGCTTGGGCACCCTCAGCCCAGCCTGGGCTAGTGGCCATGCGGGTGGCAGGGTGCCCATTGCGGCCAGGGCTTCTATTACAAAACTCTCTAAAGAGTATCCCACCCATACTTGGCTCTGGGGCAGCTCCGTCCTCTTTGGAGCCTGTGGCCAGGGCACTGGCACTGCTCTGACCTGCTTTCAGAGTCCCCATCCCAGGGCACCGGTCCTGTTCTGACCTGCCTGCAGCATCCCTGTCCCTGCCCGCAGCCCCTGTGCCCAGCATCACTCACAGCTTCCTGAAGGTGCTGATGGCCAGGCTCTGCCCATCCAGGATGGTCAGTGTCACCATCGTTGCCTCCAGCTGGTGGCTGTGCTCTGCCAGGTAGCTGCAGTGGGAGGCCATGCCGACCAGGAACCACTTCCCTGAGAGCTGCATGGCACAGGATGGCACCATCTACAGGGCCACCAGCCTGGGGTGCCACCACTCAACAACCCTGGGCACCCTCCTTCTCCTCACTTGGCACCTCTGCCCACAGCCTGTTCCTTAGGGCGCCCACAGGGCACAACTGCCCTTCAAGTGCTGCTAGGTGGGATGGCAGGGAAGAAGGAACCTGACATAGGGACAGGCTGGGGGTGTATAGGGGATGTCCAAGGCACGTGCCCATGGCTTACACTGCCCACAGCACTGCGGGCACCCCAGTGCCACACTGGTGTGTGCTGGGCATCACTTTATGCTGCAGCCCCAGCTCGGCCCTGCCAGCAAAGCCCCGAGCTCAGCCCAAGCACAGAGTGAGGGTGACTGCCCCGGCCCTCCGGCAGCTCCAGATGGGTGAGGGCGGGGGTCCCTGTGAGGCTCTGGCCCCGGGGACTGCTCTGCGGGCAGCTCTGCAGGCAGTGCTGGGGCTGAGCTGGGCTTTGGGAGCCCTGGCTGTGTGTGTGGGGCACTGAGGGGCTCAGGCTTGGGGATGGGCTGGGAGGCTGAGGCTGGGGACGACAGTGGGGGTCAGTCCTGGAGGGGGACACGGGACGGGCTGCAAAGCCGGGTCTGGGGGGGACACCGGGGGTCAGCCCTGCAGGGGCACACGGAACAGGGGCCACCGCGGCTCCCTGCAGCCCACCCAAGTGCGGGGTCAGCGGACGCCGACAGACCCCTCTGCCCAACCCCTCACCTGGTGGAGGCTGAGCCCCTCCTGAGCCGCCACTTTCTCCAGCGCCCTCTGGGGAGGGGGCGGCTGCCGTCTCTGCGCCGCCCTCTGCCCCCGCGCCGTAAGGAGCAGCCCGAGGAGCAGGAGGGTGCGCAGGGCCGCCATGTGCCGGTGTGCGAGGCCGGCCGTGCCGGGAAGCGGCGGCGCCAGGCGGGCACGGCCAGGAGCCAGGAGCCCTCGTGGCGGCAGGACGGGGTCATGGANGGCACGGGGGGAACACCGGCCATGGGGGGTGTCGGGAACAGCACGGGGGGTATACCGGCCATCGGGGACGCCGGAGAAACCGGGCACGGCGAGGCGGGGGGGACACCGCCCACGGGGCCCACCAGGGCACCGGGAACGGCACGAAGGGAGCAGCGGGCAAGGCTCGAGAGGGTCGCGGGCCCTCGGCGGGTGCGAGTCCCCGTTTCGGGCCTGACACCAGCACCCCGCTCGGTTGCAGGCGCAGCGGCAGAATGACACGATGGCCGCGGGCTGCCCCCGGCTCCCGGACACCGTCCTGTTCGAGATCTTTCTGTACCTGGACCACGCCGACGTGCTCTCGGTGGGGCTGGTCTGTCAGCAGTGGCGCGCCGTGGCCCGCGATGAATTCCTGTGGAAGGAGCTTTTCTACCGCTACTACCGCGTGTCCCGGGATGTGCCGCGGCACCCAGGTGCGCTCCGGGGCGCGGGGCCGATCCCGGAGGACGGCACCTGCCGTGAGCCCGGGGCGGAGACTGCGCTCCCCCCACTCGGCCCTCTGCCCGCCGCTGTCGGGGTGGTGGAACCCCTGAACCACATCGCCCCAGCTGTGTCACAGTGTCATGGACTGAGATGTGTACAGGAAGGGCTCTGGGTCTGCCCAGACCCTTCAGAAACGTGGGGTCGAAGGGCCGAAAATGCTTTGCCTTTCCCTTCTTTTCACAGAAAGAACGTTTCCTGAGCTCTCTAGGCAGCTGCTCTCTGTAGCTGCTGTCCGGGGGGATCCCGGGAGTTGCAGTGAGTCACCACATGCTGCTGTATCCCAGCCGGTATGGGATGTGTGGAATCGCTGCTGGCTTGGCCTTTTTGGGACTTGGCAGCCCCTCTGCTGCAGCTCTGTCCCTTCTCCAGCTGGACCAGGCACTGCCACAAGCATCATTGAGTGCTCCAAGGGTCCCAGTGGCCAGGCTGTGCAGGGACAGCTGTGCCTGTCTGGGGGATGTGTGGCCCTGTCACAGCACTGGGGACATGTGCTGAGTCAGTAGCTGCCCCACAGCATCAGGGCAGGTTGGACTTGATCTGGGCTCACAGCAGGAGCTGACAGAGCTTGGCAGGCCTGTCCCTGAGCTGTCAGAAGGCTTGGGGGTGGCAGTCTTGTGATCACAGCTCTCCTCCCTGCTGAGCATCCCGTGCTGGAAGCAGTTTGGTGCAGTCTGGAAGGATGAGCCAGCTCTGTCACACGAGCTGGGACATGGCAGCAGGAGCCCTTGCTGCCCAGGGGGATTTCTCTCCAAGAGAAACACATTCCCAGTGTGTTGCAAGGCATGGGAGGGCTGTGCAGGGGGCCCCCAGGTGTGGTCGAGGGATTTGGATCCCGGGTCGTGAGTTGCAGTGGCAACAGAAGTGCAGGAAGAAATGCCAAGGATCAGGCAGTGGGAGCTGATCTCCTTGCAGCAGGAACACCACTGCAGAAAGGCTCTGGGAGGAGGTGGATGCCAATGGGATTCCTCCAGGCTGTGTGACTTTGCTCTTGCAGACCCTGGGAGCTCCATGGGGGCTGAGGATGTTCTCTTTAAGATTTTTCTGAAGCCTTTTGACCAGGCTCATTCCCTCCCAGCCTCCTGGAGCTGCTTAGTCAGCTGCCAGCCCTGTTCTTGAGCACTAATTAGGATCAAGCAGTTGGTGTAGCTCAGTATTCAGGCACCTCGCTGGCTGCTGGAGCTGTGGGCACCCTGCACAAGGCAGCAGGACAGGGACAGCTGACAGGCATGGGCAGGGGCTGGAGCATGAGTTTGGGGAGTACCTCTGCCAGCCTGGCTGCCCTGGGCAGCCCCATGGTTAGAGGAATGGTATCCAGTGGGTCTCTGCGATGAAATGTTGGGTTTACTTGGCCAAATGGGGCCTGCCCAGGCTTTTTCCAGCCGGATGGGCCGGGACCAGGAGGTTTGGAGGGGGTTGAAGCGCCCAGCCTCAAGCAGCAGTGGGATGTGCTGGCAGCAAGCTGGTCCCTGCCTGCAGGAGGAGGTGCCTCCTGGGCTGCAGCATGTTCCAAAAAATCCTTCAGTCCTGTTCAGTGTCACTAGGAAAGTTGGCCCTTATCCATATACATGTCTAATCCTCTTTGCTTCTCTGAGATTTGCTGCTACAAGAAGTCTGTAGGCTGCCTGGCTGGGCCCTTCATTAAAAATTTTCTTTATTTGCTTTTTATTGTCCATCAGTAAGACTCCCATGAGTGTGCTTAACACACTGTGCCCAGCTTCTGTTTTTCTCTCTCATGTTTTCAAGCCTCTTACCTCATGGAGATGTTTTTTTCCTGGTCTCAGACCCTTTCTGGAGCCATCTTTATTCTGTTTTAGACAAGACAGAGATAATGAGTGCAGAGCTGGGTATGGTGAGGAGCAGCTTCCCAGCTTCCCTCTTTTCCCACCTGGTTGATTTCGTTGTGCTGGTGCATGTGTTCCTTCTCAGGACTGTTTTGTCCTGAGCAAGGTTTTGGTCTGGCAGCCAGCGCCTCTGCCCATGCTGTTCCAGCAGGGGCTGTGCTGGTTTGGCAAGCAGAGGTGTGGTGTGGAGCTGTGTGTTTACTGGAAGGAANTCGCCGGGGTCATCGCCGGGGTCAGCGATGGGCCGGGCTGGGGCCCAATGAGCGGGCCCGGACAGGGCCGGGGGTTGAGGAGGGGCCGGGACAAGCCGGTCCCGGGGCTCCTGGGGTGGGCGGGGCCTGTTTGGAACGGGGCGTGGCCTAACGGGGCATGGGCGTGTCATATGGGGCGTGGTCATTGGGGNTGAGGAGCAGCTTCCCAGCTTCCCTCTTTTCCCACCTGGTTGATTTCGTTGTGCTGGTGCATGTGTTCCTTCTCAGGACTGTTTTGTCCTGAGCAAGGTTTTGGTCTGGCAGCCAGCGCCTCTGCCCATGCTGTTCCAGCAGGGGCTGTGCTGGTTTGGCAAGCAGAGGTGTGGTGTGGAGCTGTGTGTTTACTGGAAGGAAGGGGGTTTTCTGTGTGGGAGTAGGGAAGCTGTTGAGGAAAATGCTGAGGGCTGGTAGCTGCAGCCCTGGGTTGGTGCCCCAGCAGAGCTCCTGGCCTTGCTCACAGGAGCCAGGATTGGTTTATTAAAGCCTGGTGCCCTGTTTAGCCCAGCTCGGCTTCCCTCCACTCACACTCCTGTCCCATGTCCCTGCTCTGTGCTGCAGGTGCTGTCTCCTGGTATGATGAGTTCCAGAGGCTCTACGACACCATCCCTTGCGTGGAGGTGCAGGCCCTGAAGGAGCATAATGACCAAGTTTTGCACCTGAGCTTCTCCCACTCTGGCTGCCTGTTTGCATCATGCTCCAAAGACTGCACGGTCAAGGTAAAGTGGTAGGTGCCCTGCCCAGCCCTTGCAGCCTTGGTCCAGTGGGGCTTAGCCCTGAGAGCAGCCTTTGGGAAGTCTGTGAAGAGGTTTGACCAGATGTCCCTGGACTTGGGCTGGTTCCCCTGGGTGCTGAGCTGTCTTCTAAGCCATAGAACTAATGACTCTTGCCAATGTAGCCTTGAGGGCTGTGGATTCCAGCTCCAGCCTGAGTGTATGTGGAGCTGGCCAAGGTGCTTTGCTTTGTAGGTGTAGATCAGTGTCCTGTTGTGCCCTGGGTCTGATGAAGACTAGGGAGATAATGATCCACGGCAGTGGATCATGTCTTGCCTGAGTGGTTGTCCTGGGAGGAATCTGTCTGAACATGCTGGAAACCCAGCTGTGATAGCACCATTCGCTGCCTGAACACCTTCTCTGGCCAATGGAGCAGCAGTTCTCCATTTGGCCCCTTTCCATTTTCTGTCAGGGGAATGGACAGGGATATGGTGAGTGGGAGGCAGTTAAATGGGCGTTTTGATACTGTTTGTTTTTCATGTCCCAGTGAGTAGTAACAGAACAGATAAAGCAGAACCACTCTCAGCCTTCTCAGCAGCTTCCTGACTGTCCATCTCTCTGTAGATCTGGAGCAATGAGCTGGACATCTCCCTGCAGCACAGCTCCAACATGAGGCCATACAACTGGAGCTACACCCAGTTCTCCCAGTTCAACTCCGATGACTCTCTGCTGCTGGTATCCGGTGTCTTTGTGGGGCCTCACAACTCATCCTCGGGGGAGATTGCTGTGATCAGCATGGGTAAGTGGGGCTTCCCTGGGGCATATGAGTGCTGGGTGAGGCAGTTCTCCTCTTCTTTGGGTGTGCAGTAGCCTTGTCTCAGCTCGTCCTGACTCCTGAGCTAAGGGGTTCCAATCACAGGTCTACAGGGGAAACCTCACAGACAGCCTTACCTCTGTTAGGGTCGCTACAGCAGCACCTTAAGACAATGTTGCGTGTATTTACCCTCACTTCTCTTCTAAGTGCTGGTCTGGGCGAGGGTTATCCACATCACTCACCTTGAAGCCCCTGCCACTGGCGTATGTCGTGCCTGGCATAGAGCTGTAGAAACCCAGAATGGTATGGGTGGGAAGAGACTTTAAGAGTCATCTTATTCCAACCCTCTGCCATGGGCAGGGACACCTTCCACTATCCCAGCTTGCTCCAAGCCTCATCCAGCTTGGCCTGGGACACTTGCAGGGATCCAGGGGCAGCCACAGCTTCTCTGGGCACCCTGTGCCAGGGCCTCCCCACCCTCACAGGGAACAATTCTCCCACTATCCCACTCCCCACTATCCTATCTAACCCTGTCCTCTAGCAGTAGGAAGCCAAAGCCATTCCTCCTTGTCCTGTCCCTCCATGCCTTGTCCCAGGTTCCTCTCCAGCTTTCCTGGAGCCCCTTTAGGCTCTGGAAGGGGCTCTAAGGTCTTCCTGGAGCCTTCTCTTCTCCAGCCTGGACATACCCAGCTCTCTCAGCCCATATCCAGAGGAAAGTGGCTGGATCCAGCCCTCAGATCACATTTGTGGCCCTAGTCTCACCCTTAGGTCTCACAGGGCTTTCTGAGGTGTTGTCACCTGAGCCTCTTTCACTTCTGCTGCAGCTCTGTGTATGAGGCTTATCCCCACTGTGTTATCTCACCATCTTTGGGCAGAGTTCCACAGTACCAGCAATCAGGAGTGCAGCAGGAATCAGGAGTGCACAGCTGCCTTGGCTGGAGAGGCCCCAAGCCGAAGGGCTGGGAGGGAAATTCTCTATGTGTTTAACTCATTCTTGTCCCCAGGGCCTGCTCTGGGCCCCGCTTAGGGAAAGGGTGGGAAGTTGAATTGCTCTGTGCTCTGGGTCTGTGCACTGCCCTGTTATTTTGGTTTCCTTTGTGCAAGGTATCATCACACATCTCTGGAGAAAAGAGAAATAATTTGGGAGCTGGATGGAGGTTGGCCTCTCCCACAGAGACCTGGATCCACTTCCTCTGTCCCACACAGTTTCTCCAGGGCTCTTGCTAGAAGTCACTGCTTCACACTCATGTTTCCCTTCCAGAGAACTTCACACTGCTTTCCAGGGTGAGGAATAAGCCCTATGATGTGTTTGGCTGCTGGCTGAATGAAACCAACTTGATATCAGGCAATCTGCATCGGATTGGGCGCATAACCTCCTGCTCGGTGCTGTGGCTGAACAATGCTTTCCAGGTGAGCTGTCTTCCTTCCAGCTTCACAGGTAGTGAAGCTTCCTGCTGGCTCTTGGGAGAAGGAAAGCTGTAGGGAAGAATGGCTCAATGCTCCTGTCCTCCCTGTTTGTCTCCTCTGACTTGCCCTCAGGATCCTGAGCTCGAGACAACCCTTGCAGGAGGTTTCTCCACAGTCAGTGTTGTGGTACTCACTGCAATATTCTAACTCTGTCCTCAGATCTTGTTAACTTTTGCCACATTAATTAGGCTGAGGAATTGGCTGCAGTGCTCCGCAGCATGCATTGCCCAACAGCAGGGCTGCTGAGGTCCTTGGTAGTCTGAAACTGGTCTTGAGACTGCTGTAGCCTGTCATGTGTCCCAGCAATGGCCCTTCTCCCACTTGGTAGCTCAGGCTGTTCCTGGGAGCTGGAGGCTGAGCTGAGGCTGCCTGGCCTTGCTGAGGTTTCTTGGGCCAGGTGCTGTCTCTGATTCCGTGGTGAAACTTGGAGAGCTGAGTGTGCTGGCCTCAGACTGCTTGTTCACTCCCTGGCACCTGGTCTGCTCAGTCGCATTCCCCATATTTTGCCTCTGTTTCAGTGCCACATCTGCACATCCCCATGTTTTGTGATTTTAACAAAATGCTGACCCCAGGTAAGATCCTCTGGTAGCAGAGATCCTTCTCACTGCCACATCTCTGTGCTACACTGAGGCATTACCCCAGCATTACGCCTTCCATCCCTGAGAGGCCAGGAAGGGCCTTGCCCATAACAGGGGTGTGGGAGTACAGCTGCAGGCTGGGAACAGTGAGGCAGAGAGGGACCTGCTCTGTGTGTCTGGTGCAAATACCAAGCTGCCCCTTCTGAGGGGTACAAGCACACTCCAGGAGCACAGAGATTCTCTGCCACTGCTGCTGTGGGACAGAGGGATCCTACTTCATGCTTATCACAGAGGCCTGTTCCTGAAATCCTTGTCAGTCACAGAATGTAGAGTGTCCTGAAGTGGAAGGGACCCACAAGGATCAAGTCCGGCTCCTGGCCCTGCACTGTAAAGCACCAGCTGATCACCTCAGGGTACGGTGGCAGCAGGGCTGCCTGGCTGCTGTGCTTCCTCGCTCCACTGCTGCCTGCCTGCACGAACATTTTCTCTCGCTCTGTCTCCATCCAAGATAGGAAGGAGCTCAGTGGAGCTCCCAAGCCTGGGGCCTGTTCTTGTGTCACTGCCCCGCACACACTGTGAAGGGATCTGTGGGGGCCAGTGTCCCTGCGCTAGCTCAGGTATTGGTTTGAACTGCGGGAGTGACTTGGGGTGATTCCTGCTCATGTCTCCCTTCTGCTTGCAGGGCATCGAGTCTGAGAACGTGAATGTAGTGAAAAGATTGTTCAAAATCCAGAACCTGAATGCCAGCACCATCCGGACTGTGATGGTGGCTGACTGCAGCCGGTACGATTCCCCAGATCTGCTTCTGGACTACGAGGAGCAGCTGGCTGCTTCCTCCACCTGCCCAGTCTTTGATCTCGGCAGTGACAGTGAGGAAGAAGAGGCCAAGCCCAAGCCGCCTCCGGAGCCAGCAGTACAGGAATTGCCGGATGCCGGGGGTGTGCCGGCAGAGCATGGGCTGCAGCAGCTCTTTGATGGTATCATAGAGGGCCGCGTGAGGCCTGCCATGACCGAGACAGAGCTGGAGACAAAGGTGGCCGAACTGTTTGTGCGCAACAGAACTAAACCGCCCGAGCCAAACCTGCTCCCCACAGACAGCAACAGCAAGACAAAGTACTTGATCTTCACCACAGGATGCCTCACCTACTCCCCACACCAGATAGGTAAGGCTGGATCTGAGCTTGGGACAGCTGGGGCTCCCTGGGGGCCTGCGCTGCAGCTGCGCTTGGGATTTGAGTCAGGAAAAGACTTGGTCTTTCTGCTGCCTGTTTGTGAGGTGTGAGCTCCGGTTTCCTCTGGGTTCTGAGAGGCCCCGTCACTGAGGGGAGTTCCATCTCCTCCACTTGCCTGAGGGTTGTTTTGTTGCTGTCATCATGACACGTCACCAAAGTCGTGGCAAGGGCTGAGCAGAAAACCAAGAAGGAGCTTTTGGTTAAGGACACTAGCCATGAGCAGCAGTGGGTGCAGGGGCAGGGCAGCAGTTGCCCTGGAGGAGTGTGTAGAGGGATCTCAGTCCTGTTATCTTGTGGGAGTAGACTGGGCTGGTCTGATAAGCATGGAGTTGGTGTGTGAGTTACTTGTGCAGTGCCTCTGCCCATTGCCTGCCTCCCCTTTGCCATGGGTGGGACCACCCTTACGTGAGTGTCCAGCCTCAGTGAGATACTTGGGTCTGGGGAGCTTTCTGAGGGGATTATTCACTGCCCCAGCCAGTGTTTGTGTGGTGAGCGAGGCTGGGCAGGTTGCAGCCTCCTCCGTTGTACTAGTGGGGTGCAATGGGCTGTGAGTGCAGCATGTGCCAGGCCATGTCCTGTGTTAGGATTTCACTTGCTCTTGCCTGTTAAGGCAACAGGTCTAGCAGAGCCTGAATTTACAGGAAATCTTGCGGGGAGCTCCTCAGTGGAGAGCAGGAGCAGGTAGACTGGCTGTTTCCCCAAGAGACCCTAAAGCTGGCAGAGAGGTGGAAAGGACCAGGAGTGTGGGGAAGGAGGGAGCTGCTCCCAGACTGCTGTGAAGCCAGACAGTTTCAGTTCCTTTCACTGCTCCACAGTTACAGCCTTGCTTTCTTGCTCTCCTGACTTTACTGTGACATGGTCCCACACCAGTACAGCCCAGTAAGATGGGGGAAGGCAGTTTCCAGAGCTTAGTCTTTGCCCACCTCAGTTAGGAGTATGATCTGGACTAAATGAGCTCTGTTCCATGCTCCTGCCTGTGGGCTGGGTTTGCAGACAGCCATGGTGACTCAGCCCTGGGCTGAGCTGAGGCAGCAACTGGATCTCCTGGGCTGAGCCAAGGCCACCTCACAGACTGCAACCTGCCACACACCGAGGCAGAGCCTTTGGGCTCCCAAATTCCTCCGCAGCCTCCCGGGGCTGAGGGATTTGTGCAGTGCCTTTGAGCTCTGTGACTCCTTGGCTGGTGGTCAGCACTTGCAGTGCAGGCTGCTGCTTGGAAGGCTGGACACTGGCACAGTTGCTGTCCCACCATGAGTCACTGCAGTGTTGTTTGCCCTTTGGTTTGTGTGCAGAACTGGCCCTGTGAACCTGCTCTGTGCCCACAGGACCTGAGGGAGCTCACTCTGTGCTCACCTCTCACTCTATGCAGTGCTGCTCCAGCCTGAACTCCTTGAGTTCCTGTTTCTCATGCTGATTCCAGGTTGAGCAGTCTGTCCTGCTGACTCATGTGTGTCTGAGTTTGGAACAGGGAGCATGGTGCTGTGGAAGTGAGGATGAAGATGCTGGTGAGCAGCACCAGTGGGGTGGAAGAACACCAGTCCTGTCCCAAAGGTCCCAGGCTCAGGGGCAGAGGTATTAGGAATGGCCTTGGACTTGAGCTGTAGTGGGATGTCACCTGTGTCTTGTTGGGTTGCAGGAGAGGGCTAAAATCAAAGGTGATATTAGCAATTCCTGCAGGGATGGGATGGGATGGGATGGGATGGGATGGGATGGGATGGGATGGGCCACGCCACCTTCCAGCTCCCCCAGGACCTACTGAGGATAAAGCATGTGTGTGTGCCCAGGAGCTACTGAGGCTCACAGGGGTCCTCCAGGAAGCCGTTGGGGATGGACCATTTGTGGAGCTGTTTGCATTTTGGACCTCTGCAGAGCTGGAAGGGGAAAGGGCTTGACCCATCACTTGTCTCATTCAGTCAGGAGATTTAGAAGCTACAAAGCACTTGAGCACAGTTTGAGTTTAAATGTCTGTTCTTTGAACTTCCTGAGACAGATCCCCACCTGCACTTGACAGTGTCAAGGGAAAACCCTGCCACAGCCAGTGCATCTGCTGGGCTGCTCCAGGCTGGCTACTGCAGAGAACGGACCCAGCCCAGGGAATTGTTTGAGAGAAAAACCCTTCTACAACTAGCATGTCTCCTAGGCCAACGCTGCTTACATGTGCTCCAGAGATGGGCTGAGATGAGGTTTGGTTGTACCCACAGGCACTGGGATCTCCCTGCCTGGGGCTGGATTTGCCAGGACATTGCTCATTGCTCACCTGGAGAGCTGAAGGAGCCTGGCCAGGACAGCAGCCCTGTTCCAGACCTTGCCCAGCACGCAGGTTCTCCTTTCTTAGCCGCACCAAGGGAACCCCCTCCCTGAAGCCTGGGACCTCCTGCAGCCCTGCTGGCAGCAGCCTGTGGAACTGCCTCCCTCTGCTTTCTGTCCCACAGGGATTAAAAGGATCCTGCCCCATCAGATGACGACTGCAGGGCCAGTGCTGGGGGAGGAACGGCGCTCGGATGAGTTCTTTGACTCCCTGGATCACGTCATCGACATCCATGGGCACATCATTGGCATGGGCCTCTCCCCTGACCACCGGTGAGCACAGAGGGCTTCAGCAACTGCCAGGGTGAGCAAGACCTGCTCACAGGCTCTGTGGGGTGACCAGAACATGTGATGAATGGATTCAGTACCTGCTGATCTAGGCAGTGATGGTGCATTACCGCTGAGCATCGCCCCCAGCCATGGCAGGAATGTGTTCCTCAGCCAGCTCAGGACAGGGTGGCTCCTTCTGAGAGTGGAGGAACTGCCCACACCAATGTGTCTTGTTCCTGAGGTAGATCATCCATAGAATCCTAGGATGGTTTGTATTGGAAGGTAGCTTAAAAAACATCTAATCCCCACCCTCCCTGCCATGGGCAGGGACACCTTCCACTATCCCAGGTTGCTCCAAGCTCCATCCGCTTGGCCTTGGACATTTTCAGGGATGGAGCAGCCGCAGCTTCTCTGGGCACCCTGTGCCAGGGCCTCGCCATCCTCACAGGGAACAATTTCTTCTCAATATCCCATCTATCCCTGCCCTCTGGCAGTGGGAAGCCATTCCCTGTGTCCTGTCCCTTCGCCCCTTGTCCCCAGTCCCTCTCCAGCTCTTCTGGAGCCCCTTTAGGCACTGGAAGGGGCTCTGAGGTTTCTCTGGAGCTTTCTCTTCTCCAAGCTGAATGCTCCCAGCTCTCCCAGTCTGGCTTCAGAGCAGAGAGGCTCCGGCCCTTGGACCATCTCTGTGGCCTTCTCTGGAGTCCAGCATCTCCACATCCTTCTTGTGTTGGGTTCCCAGAGCTGGAGGCAGCTCTGCAGGTGGGGTCTCACCTGAATGGAGCCAGGAGACAGAGTCCCCCTTCACGTGCTGCCCAGAAGACCCCCCATCCTTAAAGATAGTTTCAGTGGGATTAGAGAGGTGTGACCTGACCCCTAGAGTCACCTTTCAGATGACCTAGGGTCATCTTTCAGGTCCTTTCTAGACATGGCCAGAGGTGTTCCGGCAGCCTGTTCCCTGTTTCAGCCTGGATTTCAGTGAGCTGGGCTGCAGGCTCCATCCCTGCTGTGCCAGGGGGTTCTGTGAGCTCTGGTGCAGTGCAGGTAACCCCTCCCTGCCCTCCCCAAGGTACCTGTACGTGAACAGCCGGGCCTGGCCACGGGATTGCGTCATTTCAGATCCAATGCAGCCACCTCCCATCGCTGAGGAGATCGACCTGCATGTGTTTGACCTGAAGACCATGAAGGAGGTGAAGCGAGCGCTGCGCGCACACCGGGCTTACACACCCAATGAGGAGTGCTTCTTCATCTTCCTGGACGTCAGCAGGGACTTCGTAGCGAGGTGAGGGGGTGAGCAGGATCCTGATCCTGCATCTGGGAAGGCCTGGGCCTGTTGCTATGGGATGGCTGGGTGAGCAGAACACTCCTGTGTGTTGGGAGTAGAGCAGGGAATGGGATTGGAAAGAACAGAGGGCCTGCCTTGCAAAGTCCTGATAAAGGGTGGCTGCCCTGATCCTATTGTAAATACCCTGTTGTAAATCCCTGAGGAAAAGATGATTCTGGGGCTGTGGTGTGTTTGGTGGCAGGTGGCAACCACCTGCAGGTGAGGCTGCAGGTTCTGTGGGCCGAGCTTTGGGGCCCTGGATCCCAGAGGGAGCTGCCTGCATAGGATGAGGCTCATGGAGAGAGGAGCTTGGGTACCCTCCGCCCCAATCCCTGCAGAAGGACAGGGGTGGGAAGGGCAGGGTGTTGGGGCTGCTGGGCTGACACTGTGACCAGATTGGCACTGTCTGCCAATCCCAGTGGGGCAGAGGATCGACATGGCTACATCTGGGACCGGCACTACAACATCTGCCTGGCCAAGCTGCAGCATGACAACGTGGTGAACTCAGTGGCATTCAGCCCAGTGGAGCAGGAGCTGCTGCTGACAGCCAGTGATGACACCACCATCAAGGTGTGGCGGTCCCCACGGGCCGTGCGCGTCCGACAGGCCAGGAGGCCCCGGCCCAGGAAACTGCTCTTCTCCTGGCTCTTGAACCAGAAAAGCTGAACCCAGGTACATCTGCTCCTGCAGCTTCCTCACTGCAGCACCTCCTTCTGAGCTCACAGAGCTCTGAGCCCTGCACAGAGATGAGCTCTAGGCACACAAATCCTATGGCTGAGCCAGGAGGGGCCCTGGCAGTGGGAATCGCCTCCTCCTTGAAGCACCAGCTTCAGACAAGACATAAGAGCTGGGGCCCTGTTGTGGTTCTGCTGGACAGCAGCTGAGCTGGTCACTGCAGGCTGGGCTCCCACAGCTTCTCACCAGCATTGCTACTTGGGCATAGCTCTCTGGGTGAGCTCTGGGCACAGAGGACACTGAGGCATGTCCAGTACGGGTCTGTGTGAGCTGGGGACATGGCCAGCCCTACTGGGAGTCACCAGGTGCAGAGTGCTTGGCAGGAGCCACAGTGCAGCTGTGCTGCCTGACTGCAGGACTCTCTTAATATTGGCATTCTATTCATGTGCTTATCCCAAAGCTCCACAGGCAACTCGTCTGGCTACTGGGGAAATGTCACGTGCCTTTTCCCTGTGGCACCTCTGCCCAGGAGGGCAGCAGGGACTGGGAGCAGTCAGGGGGCAGCAGGGCCAGGGCTGGGAGCCTGACTGGCCCCAGGGTCTGTGTGTTGGTATTGCCAGTTTCCAAACTTGGGAGGGGGGAAGGCTGGTAGTCACATGGTGCTGGCTTTGCCTCTGTCTTCCTCTGAGTAGCACTTCAGTAAGCTATGGATTTGGAACATATTTATTGTGGGGGATCTGCTGTCCTTTTCTGGAGTACCCGTGAGGACAGCTTACCTCCTGCCCATGCTATCCAATTGTGGCACTTTAGGTTCTTTTGGTATGTTCTCTGTGAATAGGTGTAGGCACCCACAGGTGCTGCAGGTATTCATTCACCTGCAGGTGATGGGGATGGAGCCCTCCTGCCTGCAGTGACAGCTGAATAAGCTCCTGTCCCTGGGCTGACCTGCCATGGAGGGGGTCAGCTCCTCCAGGACCCCACAGGCACTGTGGACAGTCACTTGGAGTTATTACAGACTCAGTGGCGTTCACTGTCTGTCTCTTGAGCTTCTGTCCCTATAGCAGGTACCCAAATGTCAGAGTCTAAAAATTAAGCTCCTAATCTTGACCTGGCCTAGATAGGGCCCTGAGGAGCTGCTGTAGCTCCTGGAAGCAGGGCTGGGAAGGAGCAGCAGGGGGGGAGGCATTTTGGGGCCGCCCTGGAACCCCCAGGGCAGGTGCCTGTGCTGTTCCAAATCTGGGGTTGTTGATAGACCTAATGGAGGTGGCAGCTTTTGTCACAATGGCACTGATGGCTTTAGCAGCCTCCGCAGCAAGAGTGTCAGCACCTGTGTCCTGCTGTGCCCAAACTTCATCCAAAACCCCCGTACTCAGGTTTTCTGTCATGAAATGAGGGATTCCTTCCTGTGTGTGCACACAGGCTCCACATCCTGCTCTGTCCAGTCACACAGCGAAGGAACAGCCTCCCCCCTCCTCCCTCAACTGTGAACTCTCCACCTGTGGCTCGGTGCAGCAGAGAGCAAGGCACTGAGGTGTTGTTTGTACTGAGTTTTGCTCTTCACTCTGGCATTGAATAAATACTCTGCTAAAGCATCTCTGCAATGTGAGCTTGTTTTTCCAAGCACTGCTCTGTTGAGGCAGAGCTGAGGCCAAGACTGTCACAGGGCTGGGCTGGGGCACTGCAGGAGCTGCTGCCCAGCCTGTGGTTACCTGCCCTGGGCTGGGGGAGTGTGGGTAGAGAGCTGTGAGCAATGGGAGATGGCCGAAGGGCAGCAAGCATCCATGGCAGCAAGGGCTGAACACTGCAGGCTTCAAGACAGGCCAGGTGCTGGATCCCTCCTGGATTCATGTTTTTTCAAGAACTAACAGGCATGGAACAGGTAAACAGAGAGCCCTCCAGTGCTGTTTGGCATTTTTGTGCCACAGCAGCCTCCTGAGCTGCAATGCCACTGTCCCCTCATTGCCATTTGCATCTCCCTGGTGCAGCAGCTACTGTGGTATGAAGGGGGTCTGGGGGCTTCCCTGAAGGGACAGGCACCCATGGTCATCCCTTGTGTTTGTCTCTTCCATACACAGTGAGTAGAGGCCACCAGCCTGCTGTCCCCACAAGGATTTAGTTCCTGGGCTGGTGCTGCAGCTTGGGAGGGGCAGGAACAGGCATCCTGCAGGCACTGGGCTCCCAACAGCAGCGAGGGGAAAGCAGCCTGTTCCAGAGGAGCTCAGAGCTATTACAACCTAGGAACAGGAGTGTTGGATTTGCCTTTGCAGCAGCAGAACCACTGAAACCACTGGCCCAGCACTGCTGCACTGGCTCCCACTGGCCTTTGGCACAGTGGAGCTCCAACAGCCAGACTCCAGCTCCTTCCCTTCCCATTACAGACCCGCCCTGTTCCCTCCTTGTTTGGGAATCCTCCTGCAGGGAGGCAGGAGCTGGGGAGAGTTCCCAGCACAGAAATAATCCCCCAGCACAGAACCCCCCCCTACCCTGAGGCAATCCTCCCCCCTGCTGTGCCCAGGATCTCCTGGCTCATACACAACGATGGTGTTCAAACAGCTTTTATTAGTACTTCTGACCATACTACTGACCATACCAAACAAAACCTAGTTCACAGTGCCAAGCTGAGATGGTGTGGTCAAAAGGAAAAAAAACCAACAAAAATCCAGCGGTCACTTGTGTCCGGTGTTTGTCCATGTGGCTGCCAGGCTGGCAGAGCTGTGCCCAGGAAGGGGCTGGGCCCCTGCCTGCAGCACATAAGCACAATTCCTGCTGCCAGCTCCAGAGCTACTAAGAGCCAAAAAAGGCCCAGATAGCATCAACAGCACCAGAAGTGCAGGGAGGAAAAAGCTCCCGGAGGGAGGGCCTGACAGGCCAAGTTTCCCCTCCAGCAGTAACCCCGTGGCCTGAAGAGCTCAGCCTGAGCTTTGCTGCAGCACCGACTCTCCCACAGACCTTCCGAACACGTGCTGGGGCAGGAGGACCAGTTCCCACCTTGAAAGCAGCCCAGACCCGCACCCCCCCCACCCCCGACCTGAGCCAGCATCTCCAGAGTCACTCCTGGCACTACCCAGCCCCGCTGCAGGCAGGACCCCACGAGCAGACATTCTGCATTCTGATCAACACAGAACAAGCTCTCCCTCCCGTAACACTTAATCCCCAGCGATTCTAGGAGCAGAGCTGACCATCCTCTCCCTTCCCAGGCTTTTCTAAGTGTCCCTGGGGAGCTGCTGTAGATGGAAGCAGGGCTCTGCTAGCCTGGATTTTCCTGGATAAGGCACAGGGTGAGAGCAGCAACATAGGGCTTGATCTGTCCCTTGGGACAGGCTGGAGGGGGCCTGCACAAAGGGAAGGGTCTTGTGACCCCTCTCCCACCTGAGTTAGGCTGTGCTGTCACCAGCTTCTGTCCCCCTCCCCCAAGAGTAGGGGCTAGGTCTGTCTCCAGGCTCTGCACAGGTGTGAGAAGTTCCATGCAGCAATTCCAAAGGAGGCTCACAGGTCATCCCAGACCTGTCTGGAGAGCCCCTGGCCAGCACAGCAGCCATGGGTGCAAGAGGTTCAGCTTGGCCCAGGATCCAGCTCAGCTTGCAGGGCACTGGGCACCCCTGAGTTCCTGGGCAGCAGCAGGGACATTCCAAACAGCCCCAGGGGCAGGCCAAGGCAGTGTCAGCACATGGGGGGACAGCCACACCCTACAGGGCTCCCTGCCAGGGCAGAGCCTGATGGACCCCTCAGGGTGGCTGTGCCAGGGCCAAGGTGTGAGCAGACCACAAGCCTGGCCAGTCTGCAGCCATCAGACCCAGGCTGGGTACCTGGCAGGAGCTGCTGGCAGTGGACGGCCAATATCTGGCAGCCATTGAGGATGGTGACCATGCTCCAGCCCCACTGCCCAAGGAGCAGCATAACAGGCAGCCAGGGCCCCTGATCATTGCAGGGTGTTCACAGCTGGTTCCTGTCACCAACAAAACATCTCCTGAGGTACATTCAGCTGCTGACAAGGGTGTGGGAAGCCCAGGCAAAGGAGGCAACAAAGCTTCGGGTCCATCCTGGATCAGGGCCTATCCAGTGCTACCCATAGGCACAACAAAGCTGCAGAGGGCACTATGCAGGGATGTGGCAGCCAGTTCTTCTCCACTAACACCGAGAGAGACCTTATGGTTGCTGAACATGTGCTGCCCAGATGAAAGGACCCCAGGAACAGAAAGGGGACAGCACACTTCACTTCTCCAGCCCCCAGATCTTACCCAGGTGGGTGGAGGTTCAACGTGTGGCCGAGTGGAGGAAGAGCTCCATGGTGATGGAGCTGGCCCATGACTCCTGAGCTCAGGGATGGAGAGGAAGAGTGAGAGAGATCTGCTGCTGGTGACTGCAGGCCCTGTGGGAGGGCAGGGGCTGGCCAGCAGTGCCCACTGCATGGGCAGACAAGTATGCATTCCAGAGCCGGAGGTTGCAGTGCCCAGACAGACACGGCAGCGCAGCTGCAGATGGACATGGAGCTCAACAGCAGCAGGAGCCCTGGGAAGGCTGGTGGAGCTGTCTCACCGTAGGAGCGAAGCCAGTTCAGAGACTGTGCTTTTGCCTACGAGCAAAGACAGCTCCCAGCACAGCACCCATTCCACCCAGTGCTGCTCGGCACAGAGGGGGGCAGGGCTTGGGGCTCTCAGGGTGCACACCGAGCTCTGTGTCACCCTCCTCTCCTGGCACAGGAAGGACATTCTCCACAGCAGATTCACTTCTTCCCTACAGGCATCCCTGGTGCTGCCCCACAGTCCCTCCTGGGCAGCGGCACCTCTTGCCCCATTCCACACTCCAGCACACACCACCCATCATACACCCAGTGAGGGCTGGACTCAGGGCTCCCCTGCCCTGCAGTTAGGAGGGATCAGCACCCTCCCAACACACCAACGGCATCAAACCAGTCTGTGTCTCTCTTGCCTAGCTGGCACTGCAGCTGTCATACACCCTCCTTGTCTCCCGGGGTGTGAAGCAAACAGCAGTGCAGAGCCATGGCACCTCACAGTGCACAACTTCCAGGAACATGGAGATCTCAGAAGGAAATCCTAGACAGCTGAGCCAAAATCCACAGAAGGTGGAGCTCAGGCAGGGCAAACCGCTGTTTTACTACAGAGAGCTGAGGATGTCAGCTAAACTGGTAGAGCAAGAGCTGCACTGGTTTCCACTGGAGTCCAGACAGCAGCAGTTCAGACACCCAAGTCCCTGCAGGGAATCTTCCATATCCCACAGACTGCCAGTGTCCACCCAACCCTCTCCTCAGGAAAGAGGGCTCCCATCAGACACCTCGTTTCCACTCACAGCAAAGGTCCCTTTTCAGGAAGGACTTTTCCCCTCTCTGTGCCCCCTCCTCTCGCTCTGAGACCCGCCTGAAGTGCAGCACAAGCAGGAGATGCCCTGGGCAGTGCTGGCTCCATGCTCACTGCTCCAAGGTCAGGAGGGTTAGAGGCCTGTGAGATCAACGATGGCTTTAATAAAGATGGCATCATCACGCACGTAGGAGTTCTTGGCTTCCATGACGGACACAGGGCAGAAGAGGGGGCAGCCACTGGCGATGTTCATCTCTGTGACAGGGCGCTGGAAGGACGAGGATGTCACGTCAGGGCGGAAGGCATCGATGATGTGCTCCCGGTTATTCTGGTCCAGAAGCATCAGGGTAACCTGTGGGTAAAGGTGAAAACATAAGGGAGTGGCTGAATAAAAGACACATGGAAGCCCGGCCCAGTGACCTGCTGTGACATGTGCAGGGACTAGCAGCCACAGCCTTGTGCACCTTGTGCACCTGCAAATCAGAGAAATGCCTCTGAGTGGGACCGGCAGAGAACATCATCTCAGTAACATCCTGTAGAAATCTTCCCCATCCCCACATCCTGCCTGTTGCTCTAAACTTCCCTGTGGCAGCACAGGTCTGTTGGACTGACCAAAAACCTACACCCTGCTCTCAGAACTGACACTGCACTTAGGTATTTCCCAAGCCAGGGCTGCTGTCCTCTCTGCATCTGCTTGTGCCTGCTCACTCAGCCTCCACATGTTCCGCAAACCTGCAGTACCCAGGACCTGGGATCTGAGCTCCTGACATGGAGTGAGCACCCTCTGTTCCCGAGCTCCGAGGCCACCACAACCTTCTCTTGCCCTCAACCCCTGCAGAGGCTCCATGGGGTTCCAAACATCCCATGTCACCCCCTTGCCCCACAGTACAGCCAGTGCTCTCAGCACATCTGGGGAACCCCAGGGCAGCCAACACAGCTTCCTCTGCCTTGCCAAGCGGGCTGGAGTGACAGTGCCAAGAAGCTCGAGTGGGTGCCAAACCACAGAGGCCGTGGATAGACACACTGGGCTCTGCTCCAGACCCACCTTCTGGTTAAAGGGCCACCTCAGCAGCGCGTCGTTGGGTCCCTTCATCACCACAAAAAACAAGGACAGGTGGGTCCCGCGGCCGGTGCCGTCCCCGTTCAGGTACACGCGCAGACACATCTTGTAGCCGTACTTGCTGGTGTAGAAAGCTGTTAGAGAAGTGTGGAATAGGCACAGTGAGGGTCCAATGCAGCACAGCCTGGCACGAGCAGATCTCTCTGAACTCTGAGGGCTCTTAAGTTTGGAATCTGGGAGGAGCCAGGTCTGGGCTGCACCAGAGGTGGTCTTGAAAGCCCAAGGCCAGGCAGTGCAGCCCCTGGCCTGAGCAGATGCTGTGCACAGAGCAGTTGCTGCCAGTCCCCTGGCTGTTCCCTCACTGCCAGGGGAGATCTGCCCCAAAGTTGGGCCAATCCTCCTGCACCCCAGTACTGAAGGAGCTGTGGCTCATGGCCTGTAACACTGGTGAGCAGGAACAAACTCCCCCACAAAGCACCTGGCTGGTGGCAGAGCACCCTCAGCGTCCCCACTGTGAGCTGGTACCACTGACTGGGGCAGAGGCTCAAGCAAGTGAACTTTAGTTCTCATTTGGATCCTCACGGCATGGCTTGGGCATGGCCGGGATGGGATCTCAGGCACTTTCCTTCCCCAGCAGTCCTAGGAATGCCTGTGGTGACACCAGACCTGTGTGGGGTCACAGGAAGGGGACCTGCCACAAGTCCCCCGCCCACAGCAGCACAGAGCAGCACATCCGGGACTGGTGCAGACATCCGGGCACAGGCAGAGATCAGAGGTCACAGCCAATATTTTACTGCAGGACTCGGTGCTTTTCCCAACAGGCAGACTATGAATAGCAGAGATGCTGTGCTCTTCCACAAGGCGAGGAGCAAGAGATTGGGTCTTTGTCATTGCATCCCTCTTGGGGATCCTCAGCTCATTTCCTCTGCTCCTTCCTCCCCATCTGCTTAATCCAAAGACTCTCAGGACAGATGACCCCTGTGCTAGACCAAGGAGAATATTCTCATTGGCCCCTCTCGGCCTTCTCAGCACTCCCATCATCCTTTGAATGTAAAACTCTTTGAGGAACAGGAGGAAAAATGGCTCCAGAGTGGTGGGAGTAGCCAAGGAGAGGGACCATGCAGCTGGGCATCCTGCTTTCCCTGGGCCAGACAAGGAGCAGAGCAAGAACCCAGCAAGGCCCTCCCCCTTCCCCCCCGCAGACTGATGGGCTTCACCCTGGCTTGTCCCAGGTCAGGCCCTGAATGAACCTTCCTGGTACAACTTGCTGGTTTGAATTCAAGATTTTGCCCTTTGCCAAACCCTGTGGCAATCACTCTGTCCTCACAACACTGCAAGCAGTAACTCCACTTCCTTTTCTTTAACACAGATATCAGCTGGTATTTCTTTGCCTTTACATTTAATGCAAACCAAACAATTACAGCCAATTCCCTTTCTCATCCCATCCACAGCCTGCGCCTCTCTCCTCTCAGCCCTCTCTTCCGTCTTGGAACAGCACTGCTCTGCCTGCTTCACTCTCCAAGACAAAACACCCCCTTCTACATGGAATATTTTTTTTCTCAGCCTAATTTTCTCAGCCTGGCCTTGGCAGCATCTCCCAAGCACAGGACCTGCCACAAGACCCACACCCAGCTGAGATGCAAAAGATTTTGGGGATTTTGCACACCTGGAGAGAAGATGGCAGGAGAGCGGCCTGTTACCGCCTCCTGACGCTTCCGGGCAAACTCCGTTATCTTCCAGATGAAAACCCCATCGTAGGTGGAAGCCTCCATGTTGCGGATCTTCTCCTCCATCTCAGCCATGGCCAAGTCTTTGAGCCCAATGCTCCTCTCCAGCTGCCGGACCTGCTCAGTGGGACACATGGTGCAGGTTAGAAACATGCGTGCTCTGGGGCCTGGGGGAGCCGGCAAACCCTGGCAGACCCTGCCATCCTCTCCTGCTCCTTAGTGAGAGACCTTCTCCAGAAGAGACAGGGAGCACGGGAGGGAGAAATTGAGCAACTTTAAGCCAATTCACTGAAGCTTCCTTCTGCACTCTGTCACTCTGGAGAAGATCCATAGATACAGCTTAGTGCTTGAGCTGGAAACTTTCCCGTAGCCAATGTAAAACTCCTTCCAAGGAGCTTCTCCATTGGCGGAGCCTCACAAGAAGTGAGGATGGGAAAAAAAATCCCCAATAACTCAGCATTGTGACAAAACTAAATCGAGAAAGAAAAGAACCTACACCCTCTGGAGGGTTCGTCCTTGCCAGCTCACACAGGGTCACGCCAGATCAGTTGCCCAGAGAGCACAAGTACGCTGCAAACTGCACAGCTCCAGGTGCCAGGAACACTAGGAGCACTCCACAGGGACTGTACTGGAGCAGACTGGTGGAGGCAGCTCCTTCACACCTCCAACCTGTTGCTGCAGGCAGCAGCACTGATGGCACTCCTTTAGCAAAGGCAGCACTCCTTTGGAAAGCTCTGGAAGGTGAGCAGCCCCACAGATTCAGTGAGATGCAGCACAAGGAGATGCAGTGAAATTCTGGGTGCTCTGGCTCTTATCAAAAAACTTCGCTGAGGAAGAACCTCTCAGTATCTTGCCCATCTTGATAATTAACAGAGATCTGATGCTTTACACAGGTCAGTTAAATTCCCAGCTTTTCCAGGGAGCTGCTGAGGGTTGGGCACAGGCACAAAGGGTATTTTAGTTCTGCCTTCAGATTTGTGGAGTTTCAGGGGCGGGTGGTGAAGCTCTGCTACCTCATGACACAGAAAGGAAAGAGCAAA
Source organism: Irena cyanogastra (assembly GCA_013397155.1). Taxonomy (NCBI): domain Eukaryota; kingdom Metazoa; phylum Chordata; class Aves; order Passeriformes; family Irenidae; genus Irena; species Irena cyanogastra. The sequence goes on along the minus strand of VWZV01017174.1, from coordinate 934,867 downwards.
CAGCCTCTGCAGGGAGTGCTGGGAAGCCCAGGCAAGCAGTTACACACCTTGTTGCTCAGCGTTTCGATTTTCTCCTGGTCCAGCTGGTGCTGGCGACTGTAGGCTTCAGCTGTCAGGGACACTCTCTCCACCTCCCGGTTAAGCACACAAACAATGTTCTCAAAGGTAATGGTTTTCCTCTCAAGGGCCTCACACCTTCCCAAGAGCTCCAGGGACCGGGAGAGCTCCAACTCCGAGCACAGTGAGTTTGCTGCCAGAAGTGGGGAGCTGTTTTGTGATGAGGAAGGGACAGGAAGGGGTTTCAGGTCCCCATCACCAGTCTTGAGGCTGAGCACAGAGCTCAGAAGCATGTAGAGATGCTCTGCCAAACATTTCCTTTCATGTTCCAGGAGCTTTTCATTTTCCACCTACATGAAGAGAAATACATCCCCCACTGAGCATGTGCAATCCACAGAACAAATTCCTCCTATCCAGGTCACAACATCAGCTTTAAATTTATAATTTATGGGGGAAAAAACAAAGAAAGAATTAAAAAATGTGTTTTAGTGGGGGTGGTGTGGGTTTTTGTTTAGTTTTAGAAATGCTTTAAATCACATACAATGAAGGATGCCAAACATTTCTCCCAGCTGTACTGGTCTGCTCTGCCTTCCTCCAACCCCTCCCAGAAAAGCTCTGTCAGATGTACCTAGCAGCAAGGTACAAAGGACAAAGCCTCACATAACCTCCTCGAGGAGTGATTTATATGAACCAGTGGGACCTGCAAAAACTAAGATACAGAGAGAAATATGGCCTGGCCCCAGTTCTTCACTTACAGAATCACTGTAATCACAAGTCATTACACACTTGCTTGGATTCAAAGAGACCTTAAAGCTTATCCTGTACCACTCCCTGCCTTGGGCAGGGACACTTTCCACTAAACCAGATTGCTCCAAGCCCCATCCAGCATGGCCTTGGACACTTCCAGGGATCCAAGGACAGCCACAGCTCCTCTGGCCACCCTGTGCCAGGGCCTCCCCACCCTCATAAGGAACAATTTCTTCCTAAAAATTTCATCTAAACCTGACCTCTGGCAGTGTGAAGCCATTTCCCCTGAAAGAAGCATAACCACCACAGTCCCAAAGCATTTAGGGTGCTCTTAAAGAAGGAGATTTCCTTCCACAGGAATTTAATTCCTGGGACACCCAGATTCTGCACAGCAGATGATGTGAAGCTCCATGTGCAATGGGTTTCATCAAATACCTGAAGGTAAATAGATGTGACAGTTTGGGCAACAGCAGTTTGCAGGTGAACTCTAACATCGGGACTGAAAATCCCCAAGGTAACCCAAAAGAGGAGCCCTTACCACCTCAGCACAGCCCACAGCCTTGAACCGGCAAGGTACTTTGGATCTGCCACATGTCTTCACATGGTCCCGAAACTAGAAAGGCAAGAAGGAAGGCAGTGTTAGATATTATGTGTCCCCAGTGCTCCCTTTCCATCCCACTGACATTTGGGAAACTGCAGCCAAGCTGAAGAATGCCCAAGCTGTGGCTAATCACCAGCTGTCACAGTGCCCATAAAACCTGGGCTCTGCCCACCATCGGGCATGACTTTCACTGGAATACAAATATAGCCCTGACCCCTGAAGAAAGCCTAATTTCTCCTTCTCTTGACAGCTGGGAGGTCTCATTGCTTACCTGCACATGCAAGAGAGAAAAAGCAATGGGTACAGGTACAAGATGTGGATGCAGAATAATGAGCTTCCCTGAGGGCTGAGGAATGGAAGGCATAGGCAACAACCCCATGAAACAAGGGCACATTTCATTTTGAGAACTTCACACAACTCTGGTCAGGACGAGCTACAGGTTGGTATTTTTACCTCTATCCCAGCAATTACATTTCTGCAGAGAGGTGCCACTAACCCCTCAGCGCTGAGACGACTTTTTCAGGTTCCCATCCAGCGCATCATTAATCCAGCGAGCACTGTCACAGCTTCACCTTGGGTTTAGTACGCCCCTCACCAACAAACACCAGAGCTCTGTTCCGAACCACCACCATATTCCCTCCCCACTTAACTCCTACATCTGCTACAACAGATGTTAAACTGGTTTTAAACCACTTTTTTAAAGGCTTCTGGATCCACCTGGCTTGTGTAATGAGCTGGGTTACTCAGAGTTAACATGGCAGCAAATAATCAACAAGAGTTTGAAGAAATAAACATGGGAGTTAATATTTAAACACATGGTAGATCACCCATGGGGACCTCATGAGCTGGCTCCCACCTGCAGATAAGCTGGGCTGTACCTCAAACCCCAGCCTGCAGATAAAGTGGGCTGCACCCCCACCCCCAGCCCCTCCTTATGCTGCCCATTTCGAAGAACTCTTTTGCTCCTCTTTTTGCTGCCTCTGTTCCCCTGCCCTGCTAAAGGGCTTTTTCCAACACTGCTACTAAAAATATTTGCCCATAGAAGGCAAGATGGTTTCAGATTAATGTGCTTTTTGAAAATATTTCCCAAAACTTGAATTTTTCAGACTTTTGAGCATTGTCCCAGGAGCCAGCAGCCCAGAAATGCTATAGGCATGGATTCCATTAGATTATTACTTAGGTATCAATTAATATGGGTGGAGATGGGCTCTCTTTCCAGAATTGCAGTAGTGGTTGATGCAGTTGCTCTACACAGGACGTAAACCTACGAGTGTGCTTTTCCCACAGAGGCTCTGCCCTCAAACATGGTTCCAAGGGAGGTGGCAGCGGCAGCACCAACACTGACCTGCAAGTGCCCCTGATCCACATTCCCTCACACCCATCCTTATGGAAAACTAACATCCACATTAACAGCTGCCACTCAGTTGTTTTCCCCACTTCATTTCCTAATGAACTCTGTTCCTCCTTGCTCCCAGAATGCCAGGCTCAGCCCATCAGGACACCAAATACCCCCAGTGGCACAGGGTCAGATCAATACCTTCTCCCTGGGAATCTTCTTCCCACAGCCTTCACAAGTCAGCGGGAATTCAGGGCAGACTTCATCATGAGCCTGTGAAGGAACATACAGGAGATATTTGTCCTCAAATAAAATCCCGACAGAGGTTCTGTGATGGGCACAATCCCATGGGGGTGGGTTTATATCTTATTACAGCCAAGTACTGGATTTACCAACCTACACTCAGACCTTAGTCATGCTGATCCCTCTGAGCTGCTGACTCATCCTGTGACCTCCAGGCTACCCCAGTTTTGGGTGCTTACGTAGCCTCTACCTCTATATCAAAGCTGCTACAATGATTTTTTAAAAAAATCAAATTATTGCTTCGATGGCCAAGATAATGAGCAGTCTTATTGTATCTTCACATTTGAATTAGAATACCATTTTTCAACCAGAAAGAAATTTTTTTTTAAACTGTTTCATTTACCAGTCCCTGCATACAAGCAATCGGTCCTGCAGCCAGAGGCAGGACTGGGCGACGGCCAGAGAGGTTGAACAAATGACCAGGGCAACATGATCCTCTGTCCTCTTAGACTCTGTAGGCAACAGTGCTGGCTAAATGGAATGCTGGAATATGCCTCTGCTTCTGTGCCATTTCTACACTGCTTAAACTTTCTCGATATACACCCACCAGTTGAAACAAGGCATTGGAAACACCGTGAATATGCAGATCAAAACTCGAATTAAAAGATAAGAGCACTGAAGTCTCCTGCCATGGTAGAGAAAGAAAAAAAGTCCAACCAGGAACATTTCTAATGCAGCCATTGGAACCCTGATGTTTGAAAACTTGGCCACATTGAATCTCTGTTGTCTTCTGGGGGAACATACACAAACCTCACCCTGTCACATATCAGGAAGTGGAAAGTGAAACCAGCAGTACCTCCACTCCGGCTTCTTTGTCACTCTCCTTTTTATGTTTTAAGTGAGAAACTTAAGCTCAGAGCTTCACTATGTGCCCCTGGAGAGATGACTGGCCAGCCAGCAGGGTTGGGGGGCACTGCTGCCCACACGGACACTGCTGCCACCTGCGGAGGAGGAGGAGGAGGCCAAGTGCCTGCCTTTATCCAACTCACTCAGAGGGGCTAAGCCCTTTTTTCTACCCACCTACTGCTCTCATGTTCTAGAAACACCTGATAACATCTACCCCATGATCCACAAAGCTCTGGCTGAAAGAAGGAAACTTCACTGCAAAGGCAACTATTTTAAAAGGGAGTATTTTAAATTTATGGTCTCCCATGTCAACATGCTGGGTATGAAACTACCATCTCTTCCACACTCCCTACCTCCCAGCATTTATCCTCCACCCTGATTCCCCTCTGCACCACGATGTAATGCCCAAGAGTGGGCAGCCTGCCTGCAGCACAGGAAGGGAACCAGCCCTGCTGAGTTCAGAGTGTAACTCTTCTGTATGTAAATGTTTAAAGACATCCAGAAGCTTCAGCCTGCGCAGATCCAAACATTTCTGTATAAACAGTTTCAGGCTCTTCTGGAAACCCCTGTTTCTCCTGCTCCACGTGGGTGTCAGAACAGAGACAGATGGTATCACTCCTAGAAGAAATCCAATCCACCCTGGAGCCAAGAGCAGGGGTTGGCACTTGAGCCTGATCTGCCACACTCCACTCCCCCAGCAATGGGGCAATCCTCCAGTTTATATCTTTCTCAAATCCACAGCTGTAGCTTCTGCTACAGGGATAAGCACCACTGACATCCAGGCACTTGCTTGGAAAATTTTTGGGAGCTCTAGAAAGCCATGGCTGTGAGTGGGGCTAGGCAAGAGCAGGCACTCTCCCAGAGGGAACCAGAGTGGAAATCAAGTCGGACAGGTGTCAGAGAGAGGATACAGCCATGGAAGAATTGAAGTGCAGCTGGAAGACAATGGCTCACCCAGCAAGGCACACACCAGCCTGCAGCATCCAATAGCAGGAGCAGGAAAATCAAACTGGGCAGAGTTAACAGCCTTCAGCAACACCTGGTTCTTCCCACTTAATTACAACCAAAGATGCTGATGGATTCACACATCAATTTCCTTCCCTAATAATAAACAGCGACACAACCCCACAGCAGCCTGCCCATCACCCACCACCATCAGACAGGCCATTCTCTGGGAGCTCACTGGAAAGGTTAGAAAATCAGACACCACTGCCCATGGAAGGACCAGGGCAACCGAGAGGATCAGAGTCAGGGACTGTGTGTGAGGGAAATGATGGAATTACAGAATAATGGAATGGTTTGGGTTGAAAGGGACCTTAAAAACTATTTCATTCCACCCCACTGCCATGAGCAGGGACACCTTCCACTACCCAGGTCATTCCAAGCCCCATCCAACCTGACCTTGGACACTTCCAGGGACGGGGCAGCCACAGCTCCTCTGGGCAACCTGTGCCAGGGCTTCACCATCCTCACAGGGAAGTATTTCCTCTTAACATCTAATCTAAATCTCTCCTCTTTTACTTTAAAATTGCTCCCCCTTTTCCTGTCACTATCTGTCCACATAAAAAGTCTCTCTACATCTTTTTAACAAGCCCCCTTTAAGCACTTACAGGCTGCAGTGAGGTTTCCCCAGAGCTTTCTCTTCTCCAGGCTTCTCAAAGGTGCTGAACTCTCCCCTCTGCCTGCAGGCCCACTAGCAAATAGAGCTGCCCGTCTGTACTGGGAATCTCCCACCTCACTATCAGAAAAGCAAAAAAGCTGTATATTATTTAAATTTGCAGTATTTGCAGATGTTCTCTCCAGACACTCTGGCAGCAGGATGAGGCTGTTTCCTCTGGGACAGCAAGGGCAGCACTCTGCACTGCAGCTGTGCAGGGGAGTGCAGGCATACGGAGGGAAAAGTGGGTTTTAATAAGGGCAGCTGATCCCTGGAGCACACAGCAATCAGTCCTAACGAGGCTGAGGGCAGATCTCACTGTGCTCTGAAGCTTCCTCATGAGGGGCAGCTCTGATCTCTGTTCTGTGTGCCAGTGACAGGACTTGAGGGAATGGCTGGAGCTGTATCAGGACGAGGTTAGAATGGATATTAGGAAAAGGTTCTTCCCCCAGAGGGTGCTGGCACTGCCCAGGCTCCCCAGGAAATGGGCACAGCCCTGAGGCTGCCAGAGCTCCAGGAGCCTTTGGACAGCGCTGCCAGGGATGCCCAGGTGGGATTGTTGGGGTGTCTGTGTTGAGGTCCCGTGCAGGGCCAGGAACTGGACTGTATGATCCTTATGGGTCACTTCCAGCCTGGGATATTCTCTGGTTCTATGCAATGTCAGGATGAGCTGCTTCCCTACTTCTCCCTCAGCCAATAGGGATCAACAATAATCCGATCACCATTTTACCTCAGAGCATCGCTAAATTTGATTTCAATTCTGAAAGAGGCTTCTGCTGGAAATCATTATCTCCATACCCTGGTGGCAGAGCAGGAACATGCCCCTGCTGCCTGGCTGCTCTGCTCATCCTGACACATCCACACAGGTCCAGTTTTTTTGGAGGGCTTGTAACCATGTTAGGAATCCATCAGCATGACACTGGGCTCCCCCTCCAGCAAAGGGACAAAGCAGGCAGCTGGGAAATGCCACTGTAGAAGCAGCTGCTGAGAGATACCTCTGCCAGAGCCTGTGAGAAAGTCACAAAAAAGGACAGGGCTGGCAGAGGGACAAGGGACAACAGGACAGGCTCAGAGTGAGCTGCATGCTGCAGCTCTCCTGCAAAATCCCCTGGTCTTGGAAAGTCACTCCATTAGTCTCCTCTGAGCACAGCAACAGTAACCATAAGCAGACAGCTCAAGGGCTTGGCAACTGGAAGGGAGCAACAAGAAGGAAGCAAAACTACCAGGATGGCACAGGAAAGCCAGCTGCCATGGCACAGGGCACAGCGGTAGCGATGAGAGTTTGGGTAGTCTCCAGCCCCAGCATTGCTATGTTCAGCCCTTGGCTTCTTGGACACAGTAGCCTGGCTACAAGGAAAAGGGTGAGCCTGTGGAATTGTAGAGAAAATACTGAAAATGGGTCTCCAGAGTAAATGAGAGAGTGAACCTGAGGGAACCTGAATCCTTAGTGTTAACAACCATCAGTTGCTTTGTGCACCTCTGTCAGTTCCCCAGGGGCTCCAGAGCCTGCAAGATGGGAATGTGCCACACAAGGCAGATGCTTTGGGATGCCCTGCTCCTCTGAAGTCTCCATGCCCTTCTGTGCTGCAGCTCCTCCTGCCAGGGAAGTTCTAAGCAGGTTCTATGCCAGGCTTGCTCAAATCTTTCCCCATACAGGTGAGTCAGGCACAGAGTGACCACACACCCAGTCCTTGTGCTTCTGCATGGAGCCCAGCAACACAAGGCCAGAAAGCAGGAACCCAGTCTGTAATCCCCAGTGCCAAACAGGAATGGGAGTTTTCTGAGACCATCATACAGACACAGACACAAACTTCTCCCTTGCTGGGACATGCTGTTGACAGATCCAAGCAAGTTCACTTGGCATCACAAATATTCAAAGTTCAAAGAAACTGTCAAAACCAAAGATGAAGTTTGCATCAGTAGGTCCTGTTGGCTCCAGCTGGGTAGGCAGTGAGGGCACGGGAACCCAACACACCCTCGCTGCTGCTCAGTACCCTGGTGCCCACCCAAGTGAGGACAAAAGGCAGCAGAAGCCTTATGGGGACTCCTGTGGGCCTGGCTCACACCTCTGTTCAGACCCAGGGCAGGAACTCTTGTTTTCAGTGTTGAAGTTTTGTTCATCAGCTGTTAGGGCTGATCAGACAGAGGTTTGATTTGGGGATTGCTGGCAGACAGACATCAAGGCAGTGTTTCAGGCACCTAAGACAAGTGTAAAGGCAAGAGCGATTTCTTAGGGCAGAGGAAAGAACAAAATGCATTTGAAGCAGTAGCAAGTTTTCTACCGTTTTCTAAAATGGTTCGGTCACTCCTGGTTGCTTTCAACTATGAACAAGCATGAAGTGGTTGTATGCTCCGGGACACTTTTTCCAAATACCTCCACAATTACCCCACCTGCACTCATGCTGAGGGGTTTCCTCACAGTGTAGAAGGCACACTTAGCACTCACCTCCACTTCAAACCTCGTGATTCGCAGCTTTTCATTCTCCAAGGGGCAGATGTCAAAACTATTAATTTTTGGGCTACCACAAGAAGGTTGAGCTGGTTTCAGAAGTGAAGAGCAGACCCCCTGCAGCCGGGGCTTTCCAACCCCCTCCCACGCATGCTCTCCGGCACTCCCCATGGCTTTACCTCCCACCACAGGTTTGGATGGAAATTGCCTCGTGTCTGGGCAGCCAGCTACCCTAACTACTGTGGGGACTGTTAAGTGTGGCTGGGATGTGTTTGTGGGCCTCAGGTTCAGCTCTGGAAAGTAAAGGTGTGTCTGATCCCTTTTCCAAAAGCGGAAGGTCCTTTTGGTCACCTGCATGTGCAAGTCAGAGATTCTCTCACCAGAAAATTGTCTGGTCCTGCTAGTCAGGCTGGAGCTAGCTGCAAACTGCTCTTCACCACCAGGCCAGAATTCGGAGCCGAAACCTTCAGAAGAGGCCAATAAATGCTGTACTGGGTTTTAAAGAGAAGGCTGGTCACCTTGATACAGCAGCACCAAGTGTTTCTGCCACAGCACCTTGAGCATTGTACCCCACACAGACAACACTGATACAACATTCAGAGGTACAACTTTGTGGAGCAGGAGACAGGTGAACGAGCTTCAAAGACCAACAGCTCTCCTCTAAGCAGTGTGCAAAACCCTGAAAAGGAAGTTTCAGCCTCAGCTGAAAATCACCACCAAAACCTGCTGGGGCATTCCGGGGGTGCAGCTGGGAAGGAGGGGCATGACACGGTGCACAGGAGGAATCCCTGGCTCAGGGCCCCCAGCAGCACTTTTGAAGAGGGAGTTTTCTCTAGAAAAGGTGAGGTAGGGGCTCTGCAGCATCTCATAAGTATGAACAGTGGGCAGAAAGAAATGCCTGGTTATCTGTTCTTCTGATGCCAGGAAGCCACACAGCCCAGAAGGGGCTACAGACATCCTTTCTGACACCACAGGCTTTTGAGTAACATCACTTGGGTTCAGAGTTTTGCCCTTTCTACAGCCTTCCAGGTTCCACTTACAAAGAACTCTCTAAAACCAAAGTGACAACAACAAACTCAAGGAAAGCACATTCCCTCCAGCATGGATTAAGGCAGCTTGTTCCCACACCTGACTGTTGCTCAGCCTCAGGAGCTGAACTGATCTGAGCCCCACAAAACTTAGTTTAAATACTGATGTCATGTTTAAGCTTAAAACTTAGTTCTCCTTTCTAAAATTGGATAATTTCATTTCATTATGTCTCAATTAATTCTGCTTCCAGCTGAAGAGGGCTGAGTTAAATCCTGGGGTAACCAAGGGGAATGCCAAAGCTGTACCCCTCCTCAGCCCCCTCCTCCCACCCCAGTCCTGAGGGGAGGACACAGGAAGGGAACTGGTGAGATGAAAAGCAAAAATAAAAGGTGTATGAAAACTGACAACGGTATGTTGATAAACAGGAGAGGGACGTGGGCAGCTAGAGGTACTGTAAGGCAGGAGGAAAAACACACCAGAGCTGAGGAACCACAAACTCCCTCTCCTGGATATCACCGGGACTGTTTTTGAGGTTTTTCCTTTTGCTTTAATGGGCTGGGTTTAGTTTCTGCAGCCCTCCTCAGACTGTGGTCTTGAATCTAAAGGCTCATGCCCACAGCCTGATTTTCAAAATGTACATGCAGATAAGACTCATCAGGAAACAAGGTCACTAATAAAAGGAAAAACCCTTCAGCCCCCCCACAAACCACTTTATCCAAATGCCACAAAATATTTACAAACTCTGAAAAATGCGGCCATAAATCCAGACTTAAATATTTCATATGGTCTACACCATATGAAGCAGAGTGCAAGTCATGTCCAAGCAGACTGCACTCATTCAGTTTTGTGTTTCCCTTTGAGAGCCAAACTTTAGTCCACCTGAACAGAAAGCAAAATTGAAATCCATTTTACTCTTTTTTTTTGAGGCTTAAGCTTTCCAGCTGCAGAACATTTTTCCCGTGTGTGCTCTGGTAAGATTAGCAAACCAGAAGTGACAGTATCTCTTCATTTGCAAGAGGAGAGCAGCCTCTCTCAGCACAACACACGATTTTAAAATTAGCAAACAGTGAATTCACTCTGAGGGACTTTCCATGTCCTGTCGGAAATAGCTCTGAGGTACTTTCCAGAGTGGGAGTGCTGAGCTGCTGCAGGACGTCACCCACAGTGCAGCTACGGATGCAGCTCTTCTGCACCAGGCAGCTCTGCACTGTGGCCCTGAAGGCCGGGTCTAACCTTAGCCCAAGGTACCAAGAGGCTCTGGGCTAACGCAGTCATTCAACACCTCCTTTCCCAGCCCTCCTCAGTGATACACATGGCTCTGGCAGCATGGGGACAGCCAGTCCTGATTAAATGCCACAGCTCTTTGGCAGTTATGTGGGAGGAGATAACACAAGCCAGACCTTGCCTCGAACCACCAGTTCCCAGGAAAGAGACAGCTTTTCCTGAGAGGGCACAAAATAACCTCCTTCCTTAGGCTGAATGCCACTAGGGAAGGCAAGAGAGGTGACTCAGCTCAGAGGAAACAGCCAGCAGCGCTCCAAATCCCCACACCCCCTGTACCACACAGGACTCCCCAAGACTCATAAAAACCCCTGGCAGGGAAGATGTCACAGATGCCACAGACCCACAGCCCACGCACTCTAGGGCCACACCTCTATCAATCATCCTTTGTCCCAGCAAACGACAAACAGGGGCTTGGGAAGATCAGGTGGAGAGTGAAACCAAAGCACAGACTCATCCATTTAGGAGCTCTTCATCACCTGTGTGCAAGGTTCTGGAGCATCACATGGTCTTGCAGCCCGGATTCCAGGACAGCTTGCTGCCCTTCTGAACTCTCAGTGGGAGCTCTGGCCCAACTCAAGCACTCTAACACTTGTCAGAATGCATAGGCAGAACCTTCGGCACCTGAAGATTTTTTGCTGAGCTGGGCAAGAACACACTAAGATTTTTTTTAAAACCAGAAGACAAAGTTCAGCACAGCTCATCAGCCAAAGCACAATCAGCACTGGAAGTTGCTGACAGATATAATTTGGTTTAGTCTAATGAAGATGAGCTCACTATAATCATTGCAGAAGACATCAGACTTCTGAGCACCAGCAGAAATTAAAGCATGGAGCAAACAATTTGTAAATACCACCAGCACAGCCTGAACCTGAAACCTCAGTACCAGGGTACCCTGTTCCTTGACATGCAATCCCCAAACTCTGTGCTGTGGCAGTGTTAAGCTTTTCACCTGATATTTCTTCAGTCCCACATCCACACCACGAGCCTCTCACAGATGTACAACTGGGGGTTCACAGCAGTAGAACCATTTAGCACTGAAATCCTCATCTCTTGCTGAGCACACAGCAGAAGGCTCAGACAGCAGGACCAGGAAGCAGAGCTGCAGAAGCATCTCTCTGCTAACAGGCAGAGACACGGTCTGGGCAGAATGCTCAGGCCTGATGCACAGCTGTTGCTTCTTCCTTCCACTTTGCAATGACATCATCGAGAGAATCCCTGTTAGCCTGGACAGACCAAGGCTAAACCTGTTCCTGAAACACATCTCAGTCACTACCAAAGCTCTGTCAACCACCAGGCTATGATCCTTATCTGGAGCAAGTGTTAGAAGGAAATAAAATGTATTCCTCTTATCTCAGGCCTCCCGTGTGGCGGTTCTGCCATTCCAAGAGGGACGACAAAATTGTCTTTCAGGAGCCAAAAGCTTCACGTACATTCACATGCTATGGACCAAGCACCCATAGCCATGACTAAAACCTGGCTTAAAAAGCTAGTGGGCTCTTCGAGGAGAAATGAGGTGGAAAAACATCCTGTCCAGCAGCCTTGTGTCCCAGAACAGCCTGGGGTGATGAGTGACCAGACAGTACCCAACATCCACTCCCACTGCACTGGTAGCTCTGGAGACAGCTGAAATGGGATCAGGTCACCTTCTGTGAGCTGATGGAGTCTGAAGAGTTTTAGGTTCACATAATGCAGAGAAATTCACAACCATTTCATGGCACAACAATTCCTTGACAGTCTTGTATAGCAGAAAAGAGCTGAAAAGAGAGCAGGTGGTTCCCATCATGGAAGGGACATGCTCACAAGCAAATCCCAGTGATCACAAGCAAACCTGAACTGATCTCAGTCCAGTCTGTGCCCTCAGAAGGGCACACAAACCCTAACTCAGGCAACCTCTCTAGCTGACAGTAAAATCCAGGGATTTGACAACTTTCCCCCACTGTCAGCGGGCATACACAACACCCTGAGCCTTCCCCAAAAACACAGGAAAAAAGGATGCAGACGTGCCAAGCCTTGCTTTGGCCTGTACCTCATACTCTTTGATGGTTCCCTTCCAGGTGCAGCCGCTGTTGATGCAGACAGCAGGCAGACTCTCCACTTCCCGCCGCGCCGCATTGTCTGGGAAAGCCTGAAATGGAAAAAATGAGCAAACCACAAATATTACTGAGGGGTTGCAGTTTTGATCAGGACTTTGAATTTTTTCAGAAAACTCGCCCCAGACCAGTTGCCCCATCAAGCCTTAGAGGCGTGTCAACAGCAATCAAATCGCTGTGACAGCTTTAAGTAGGGCACCACTACACACACGTGACCTGGATTTCAGCACTGAGGAGTCACACACAGTAATCACCCTTCTCACTGCTGAAGAAAAGGGTTCCTAGGAATAAGGAGTTCTCAGAGCTTGTGTTTTAAACAAAAACTGTAGCTGGTATTACTGACATCAGTGATCTGTTAGGTTTCTTTCAATGCATTTTTCCTTACCGAGCTTGTTTCCAAAATAGAAATTCCTTCTTCATATATTCCTTCCTGGATACAGCTGGCACACTTTTGAGGTCCAGCACTACCAGACAGAAAAATAATTATCAAACACAACAAAAAAAATTAATTTATGATTTAACAATAAATTCATTTCTGGTAACTTTATGAAATGACAGTGTTTTCTAATTTTTAAAGCAACACATTGAGCCTTTGCTTGTGTGTATTTTTGATGCCTATTTCTAATTTTTTTCTTCTGCCAATTAAACACTCCATTAGGCTTCCCTCACTCAAAGGTAGGAGTGAGACAGAACACAAGGAAACCTCTCTAGAAGCCAGCTTGTGCTTAAACCTCTCCCATTTTGACACAACAATGAAATGATGACTTTATGACTGTCATGAAGGAGATAGGTGATAGACCTGCACTGCCTCCTCAATGGCAAAAACAATGCAGGGGATTCTAGAAAAGAGAACTTTGAAGCATCAACAAAGGCAAGTCAGTGATCACACATTCCCTTAGAGAAGAGATGATGCTGAACCTCAATGATTGAACACAGCTCCCTTACTGAGAAGGTCCTGAAAACTTCTCTCTGCTTTTGTGCTTGAAAATGCCTTTTCAAATATTTTGTCTCTCCACTGAAGGCACAGCAGTTACCTGATGATTTTCTTCAGGCAGTAGGAGCAGTAGCGATGGCCGCACTGTGCCTGGAAGGGCCGCCTCAGGATGTTCTTGCAATCGGAGCACAGGTATTTGACCTCCAGTTTAGTTCCCAGGATCTCCTTTGCAAACCCAGGCTGGTTTAGATCCAAAGAACCAGGTGGAGAAGAGTTTGCTGCTGCCATGTGAACGAAAAGTTCTGGCTGTATTTCCAGAGACTGAAAATAAAAGTATTTTCTCCAACTGATTATGATTGCATGGGGTGATTTGTCACATAAACTATGCTACTCACAGATTATTAGACTGTCCCTCAATACAAGTAAACACACTGATGTAAGCCACACCACAAGCCTGCCTTCACCTCTCAAATATGGGAGGAAACTTGAATTTTAGAATTAAATTCAGAACACAGAGACAGGAAGGACAGACCTAATAAAACCCCGTGTCTGAGTTGACTGAAATGCAGCCTGTTTAGAGATATCAAGTCTTCTTGCTCCAAATAAGATAAAAAAAGTCTTAAAGTTGATGAGAAACAAATATAATAAACTCGGTTCATCAAAAACCTGTTGGCCACCACAGCCTACCAATGCCTGCTTTCACACTTGTCAGCTGTCAGGAGGGACCAAAAATTCTGCCCAGAGGCAGCTGGTCCTGATTGTTCCTGGGGGGAAGCTGGGCACACAGTGGAGCCCAGATTTAGTCATGGCGCCCAATCGGGTGCAAAAGGTTCTCCTGAGGCAAGGAAAATGAGGACACGAGAGGCATGAGCAAATTGGAAAGGAAAAAAAGAATAAAATTGTTTTGTTTTAGCTTATGCATTTCATACCTTCATTCCCTGTGACCATATGCCATAGCCGCCTAAAACACCTAAGAGCACATCCGTGGAGTCCCGTGGTTTGGGTGGGAAGAGACCTCAAAGCTCATTTCATTCCACCCCCTGTCATGAGCAGGGACACCTTCCACTACCACAGGCTGCTCCAAGCCCTGTCCAACCTGGCCTTGGACACTTGCAGGGATCATGGGGCAGCCACAGCTTCTCTGGGCACCCCTGCGCCAGGGCCTCACCACCTCACAGGGAACATTTTCTTCCCACTATCCCATCTATCCCTGCCCTCTGGCAGTGAGAACCTGTTCACCCTTATCCTGTCATTCCATGTCCTTGACCAAAGTCCCTCTCCAGCCCTCCTGGAGCCCCTTTAGGCACTGGAAGGGGCTCTGAGGTCCCCCCGGAGCCTTCTCTTCTCCAGGCTGAACACGCCGAGCCTGTCTTCGGGAGAAGCCCCCACGAGCAGAGACACTGCGAAGCGGAGAAGAGCCCAGGGCTGCCCCGCTNCAGTTATGCCCCCTGCCACCCCCACTGTCACCCCCTCAGTCACGCCCCCAGCGTCACCTGCCCTCAGCTCAGCTCCTCAGTCACTCCCTTACCCCGTCCTTTGTCACTCCTTCCCCAGCACCACTCCTTGCTGACCCCTCCACTGTCCCCTGCCATATCCCTGCCTCAGGCGACCCTACTGGGAATTAACCCAGATCCCCGGGACGCCCTCACACTCCCTCAGGACTCCTCCATCTACCCTCTGGGTTCCCTCAACCATCCCCTAAGTCCACCTCATCCACCTACTAGGACCTCCTGGGTGACCTTGATCATCCTAGGGTCCTTGTCCACCCCATCCATTCCCTGGGACCCCTTCATGCATTCCCTGCATCTGCTGGAGGGGGACCCAGACGGACTGTGGTGCTCACCCTGGGGCCACATGACCCCACCGGGGACAGCCATCTCCCACTGCACTCCCCACGTGAGCAGCCGCTGGTTCCTTGGAAATGGCCCGGAGCGAGCCCTGGCACCCTGAGGAATTGTTTTAAAGTCACTTTTGGCCATTTTGGGTACCAGTGGGCCGTCGCCTACCTGCGCACAGAGTGTCATAGCCACCTCGCGTCCTGTGGCGCCGGCTCGGGGGACAGGTGGAGGCCAGCGGTCGGGAAGGATGGGCGGTGGCAGGATGGAGACGGCAGGACGGCGATGGCAGGAAAAATGCCGTGTGGGGGAAACGCGCGGCGCAGCCCGCACTGAGGTCACGGCGAGGTGCTTTTCGCAGAGGAACTTGTTCCGCAAAAGGTCACAGCAGCAGGATTTGTCACCCGGGGTCCCCAGCCTGCCTGCCCCCCTAGCCCGGCTCCGGGGCGGGGGCTCCGGGGTTTTACCGCCTGTTGCGCCGGCGGGGCGGGGATGGGCGGGTTCTCACTGCGGGGAATTCACCCGGTGCCGGGGAAATCCTCGCCGTCGGAGCCGGGCGCAGTGACGGAGCAGTGACACAGCGGCCAAGGTTACTCTCCCGCGACCCTGGCTGCGAAGAGGAGAGGAGCGGGTCGAAGTGAAGGGCGCGGCAGGGCCGTGGGGGGCTCGGGGACACCGACCCCTTGGCGAGGGGCCAGGTGCTGCTCAGGCAACGTCAGGGCGGGATGCTCTCTGTCAGGGAGCCGGGGACAGTGCATCCCTGCATGTGTCGGCACCGGGAATGGCACGGGCACAGCTCCCCTGGGATGGGCACCGCTTCACCCACTGCACTGCAACAGCCCTTTTCCCAGCACAGCCACACTGGTCTGGGAACACCGGCACGGAAAACTTGGTGATGTCATCCAGCGAAGAAAAATCCTGTCTGCATTGCCTGGAATGACCGTGACCTGGCAGCAGTGCCTGAGGCAGGACATGCTGTTCCCAAAGGGACAGGAAACCTGCACCAAAGGCTTTCTTGGAACGCCCGCCGCGGGATGGGACCATGGGGCTGCTTCCAGATCGGCTGTTGCGACACCCCGGCTCTACCGCACGGCCCAAGGAGACAGTCTTGCACCCTGCTAATGTCCCACCTCCGGAGCTGCTTTCTCCTGTTCCCTAGGAGGCGGGAGCGTGTTGCGGTGACAGATGACAAATGACAGATGACAAATCCCCGGGCTCTCCCGGCACCTGATTTCCCAGCAATGCCCGGATCACCACCATGGCCGGGATCTGGCCGCTCCTCCTGCGCTTTGTCTTGGGAAGACCCCACAAAAATCCGCTTGGGGAGCGTTAACTCCGTGCCCTCTCGCTTCAGAAATGACACGATCAGGAGCAGTTTTTCATGCCTTTACTGCGACTGCGAAACTTTCTGGGTGATTCTGATGTAGTTTAGGGATTTTCATCGATNATCTATCCCTGCCCTCTGGCAGTGAGAACCTGTTCACCCTTATCCTGTCATTCCATGTCCTTGACCAAAGTCCCTCTCCAGCCCTCCTGGAGCCCCTTTAGGCACTGGAAGGGGCTCTGAGGTCCCCCCGGAGCCTTCTCTTCTCCAGGCTGAACACGCCGAGCCTGTCTTCGGGAGAAGCCCCCACGAGCAGAGACACTGCGAAGCGGAGAAGAGCCCAGGGCTGCCCCGCTGCCCCCGTGTGGCCCGGGCTCCCCGCGGCCCGGAGGACTCTGCCGGGCCGGGCTTCCAGCGAAGCGAGGCCCGGCCCC